>CACRXK020001562.1:0-28239 GCA_902702795.2 Paramuricea clavata
GGGGGGGGGGGGGAGAGTGTTGCCCCACTACTGATTTAAAGTTCTATCACAGATTGAGACAATTTTAATGCAATGTACTGTACCGATAGTAGATATTTAATTTGTTAACGTTACAAGTAGTTGCCAAACCAACCTGGGTCCTTATTTTCCATGTTGCTCAAGATAGTTGGTAAAAATGTTGAAGTAAAGGCATAAATTGGCAGCAAGCCATTCTCAATGATATGACAATAAACTCTACTGGCAACAAGTTGTATCTCAACTGGAGCAATATACAGTAATTCCTGAAATATAAAGATAATAAAATACAAATGAAATATTTAACCCATAAAGCAGTATTCCACCTCAGTGGTTTAGCCAGCACATTTATGCTATATTTAATATTGCCATGTTTATGAACTATCAACACAATCAATTTCTAAAGAAATGAATAATGAATTGAAATTTGCAAAGTGGGACCAAATGGTCAGGCTGGCTATGCCACTGTTCCACCTTGGATCTCAGAAGTGAAAGGCACAACGTTTGAACAAAACATACCCTAACAAGAGGCATAACTTGTTTGATGGCATCGTTAGCATTATGTTCAAATAAAGATGGGAGGTTGTTGATAACACTGACTTTTTGAGCTTCTATCCCAGAACTAGAAAACAAGTTACAACATACATTCCAATGGTTGTAAAGACTAAGTTAGAACAATCTTTATATCGTAACTGCAAACACCTCATTATCTACTTTTATGATATGAAACTGCAGAATATTTTTCTAGGTCTTAATACAAAGGTGTTGGATATATATTAGATACAAGGCAAGCCCGGCTATTTAACCATCGTAGCCCACTTTGCCCAGATCAGGCATTTGCATTGCTTGGGACTTCTGGTTATGTAAGCCTGTTTTTCCCCTATAAATAAAATTTTTAACAGGGCTCAGTCACTTGCTTAACCAATTGGGTGTACGTGCGAGCAATAATGCAATATTTCAGAACACAATTCTATTTGGTTGTTCCAGAAGAGATTCACCCCCTCCACACACACAGAGGAAATTTCTGCTGCCCGGAGGGGGAGGAGAGAAAAAATATCAGATAATAGTAAGTGCATTAGGACATCCAAAGGGGGTAGGGGGGGGGGGGGGGGGATTAACTTCCAATTTCCTCCATGGGATAGGTATGTTGTTTACTGCAATGAGCCATGATTATAGCTGTCAGCCTGGTACATTTTGTTGGCTAGCGAGCTGCCAAAAAAGTCTGATGTAAACACAGAAAAATCCATTATGCTAAAGTGGGCTAGCTGCCACTTTATTATTTTCTTCTGTTTAATGTCAAGGGGATTTTACTTGTCAAGGGGAGAGAGCTGCTGCTCAATGGTATAGGTATTGCATAGTATTTGAAAAAAACACTTTAACTTGCAATGTGTATTAATTTTTTTGTAGAATTTAGTGAGATGTTTTTTAAATCTGCAGATGGTAGCTAATTTATACAAGTCATAGCAATTTCTGTAATTAACTGCTTTTGCTATCATTTTCTTTCAAAGCTTATTAAAATTCAAGCCTGAAATCACTTGCAAAATCAACAACCCGAAACAAAGAGAATATATAACATAGAAAATGTTGTTAAATGTTTTGCACCACAAATTTGTGCAGTATTCAATAATATAACGAACTAAAAGCACTAAAATATTAAAAAATGCTAATGTTTCATAGTGGGACATCCCGTACTCTAATCTCTTGCCTTCAACGCAAATCTCGGTTGATATTTAAATATAAAGATTAATAAGACATCGTCAAATAAAAGCACTTAATGAAGAAAGCATTATACCTAAGTAAAAGCACAGCTCTCTCGATTTCTGTTAAATTCTCATCCACGGTCAATCGTTCAATCTCTTCTGCAGACTACAAAACGAACAGAAAGATAGCAACTACTTGTTGTTGTTGTTTCTATGAAAATGAACATAATGTTTGGCCTTTGGGGACGTTAAGTTAAACAACAAAGCATTATTCTGACCTTTAGGCCGCTTTTAATGGTTCTTTCCGACCTCAGTTCTTCTACTTCTTCCTCTCGTAGCCCGCCGAAATCGCCATAAAGTTCATTTTGGCCGAAGCTGCCAAAGCCACAATAAGGCCAGTCCATTCCAGCCGAGGTGTGAAGCGATAGTTATCAACTGTATCGCAGGTGTTTTGTTAAAATTACACAGCAATACTCAACCGTCATCCTTTGTAAACTTTCCCCACTTCAGCTCATCAATAAAAAGCATAGCGAAGTTGTTGAAAATGAAGTATATTTTATAGTTGCCAAAATACAACCATATTTACTACATTTTGCAAATCAATATTCGCACGCTTTTTATTATGACGACGGCTACCCGCCGCTAAAAAAGTCGCCGATTGCCCGGGTACCAAATAGATGGTACACAGTGGACTTTGAACGCACCAACAATCGAATATGGTACTAATTATTGGTCCCAGTTTAATGATGGGTCGATTTGCAAAATTACTACGGGTTTTTAACGCCCGATCGCTTCATAGCGTAAGTTTATAGTATATGTTTAGTATTGTTTACTAGTCATTTGCAAGAAATTTTACGCATTTTTA
This sequence comes from Paramuricea clavata, assembly GCA_902702795.2. Lineage (NCBI taxonomy): Eukaryota > Metazoa > Cnidaria > Anthozoa > Malacalcyonacea > Plexauridae > Paramuricea > Paramuricea clavata. The sequence goes on from CACRXK020001562.1 coordinate 2,581, forward strand.
TACCAATTTAGTAACTTGGTATGACGTCATTGTTTACAATATCAAGAATTATATAAAACAATAACAGTGTTGCAATTCGATTATTGTTATGGTTATATTTCGTATTAAATGTATAACCTTACATTTTTGGTAGAAATATTTATTTGTGTTTTACTCAACTAGATAGCTCTATCAGTTCTAAAACCAGTAAGGATTATCTGTTACTGGCAGGGACGCCGGAACTGGGGGGGGCAGGGGGGGCGGCTGCCCCCCCTGCCTTTTGCTAGGGGGGCAGGGGGGGCAGAAGTGCCCTTTTAGTTTTAAAAAATTACGTGATAAATCACATTTAGAACAATGGTTTTTGTCCGAAAATTATGAGATTCAGACATTTACAGTTTATATTTCACTTATGGTATGTCCGGAAAAAATTTTTGACCCCTAAAATGGTACACTGACCGAAATTTTTTTCACACAAGCCTGAAATAATAAGCCAACTAAATATTGCAAAAGTCAAACCCTATTCACAAAGTTGAAATATATGTGCATGCATTGACCACACCCTTTTAGCCCTTCTGGTCACCAGTGTGCAAGCAAAATACTTAATACTAGTAAACAATACCACAAAAGTAGTGGTGTAGCTTGGCTACACCAGTGTGTGGGTTGTTCATGCTGCTTCATTGACTAAGGGTGCATCAGTGTTACACAAACAATTGGACAAACAGAAAGAATTAAACTTTTACCGCTGTGTTTGAAACAGGATAGCATTCGCAATGGCTTCAGAGGGACAGTTGCATGGTAGGTAATTTATTCTTACATTAAAATAATTACTCTACTATGTTCAAGAACTTATCATGATGGTAAATTTAATCTCATAATGCAATAATATCTCATTATAGGACTCCATTGATTAGACTAAACAAGCTCAGTGAAGCAACAGGCATGTGGTATTTTAATTATGATAAAACAAGAATCCTTTAATGTACAAGGATGGATTTACTGCAGTCATCGATCTGCACCCCCATTCTTTGCTTCACCAATGAGGGTGCTAGTTTCTAACTATTTTAAGCCTTTTCAGATCTCCTGGACTATATCTAGGCAAAACTGTTCCGGACTTCAAATTAAAGATAACCAGCTTGGCCAATGCCCTTAGCCCTCCCTGCATTGGTTGCACTCCACCCTATATTACAAGTCCCTGTTTGGCACCCTGTACAGTTTATGAGATTCATCCATGCAACCTAGCTAAGTTGATCAAATTGTTTGTTACAGGATGTAATATTATGGTGAAAGCAGAATTTTTAAATCCAAGTGCATCTGTGAAAGATAGAGCAGCTTTATATTTAATTAAAGATGCTGAGGAAAAAGGTTTTGAGATCTGATCTATTAATTACAATAAAATTTCAAAATCTGTCAAAATTCATTGGGCAATACATGAATTCTAGGGAGAACAGTTTAGAACTGATAGAGCTTAATCCAGTCCAATCCAAATATAATTCGTTTAGTTAAGTTTAATAAACTGAGGGAACAGACTGTTGAGATCCTTGCTCTACTTCTTGTGTGTATTGCTTAACAAACCTCAGTAATCGCAGTATAATTCTATCTTGTATAAAATGTCTTTACTGTAGGGTTATTAGAACCAGGTGGCACTGTGGTTGAAGGAACTGCAGGGAATACTGGTGAGAAAGTTTCCTTGGTTATCTTGACATTGCTAATCAGGGCTGTCGCTAAGGGGCGGTGTTGCGGGTGTGACACCCCCGTTGAAAACAATAAAGTTGTGAAAATGATGAAGTTGTCTCTTCTGCCCCTCCCCCAACACATATTTTGGAAAATTTGGTCGCCAAATTTTTAGTTATGTCGGCAAATACAATACCCCCCTAAACCTCTTCACAACGACCCTGTTGCTAATTCTACCTACCTGTAGCTCTTCTTAACTCTTATGCAATTTATCAGGTATTGGTCTTGCTCATATGTGCTTAGCATCCGGGTACAAATGTGTCATTTATATGCCTGATACTCAATCACAGGTGCGTATGTTTCAGGCGTGATGTTAGTTTACATTGCCGATCGAAGAGAGGATTTGTGTAATAGAGACTGAACTACGCCTTCAATGTTTAGGAGAAGATAGACATGCTAAGAGTTCTGGGTGCGGACGTCAGACCAGTACCAGCGGTAGCATATGATAATCCGAACAATTACAACCATCAGGTATATTGGTTGGCAATTTATTCAAAGATTTTCCCTCATAACCAATTGAGAATTATAGGGTTTTTTCAAAGAATGATTTATAATTATTAGAGATTTTATAATTTGCAGAGAATTGACGCGATGACACAGGTCATATATACGCAGTGCCGAAAATTGGTACAACTAATTTTGGCGGCATTTTGCATCAGGCATAGCGCTCATGTAAGGAAGCAAAAAACAATCTTATGTTTTGTCATATATGTTGAAGATTACCACAAACTGATACAAACATAGTTTGTAATCCAGTCCCCCTGGTAATCCAGTCCCTCTGGAAATGGTTCTGGGAACAAGTCATGCCCGGTTACCATTTTCCTGGTAAGACGAGACGGGAAAGGCAAGACGGAACCAGTTAAAACTACGGGAACCCGGAAAAATGTTTAAGTTACCAGAATATGAAGGGGGTGGATTAAACACGAAGAAAACGAAAACAACTAGGTGAATTGAGGGGTAAATAGATTAACTAAATTGCAGTACCCACATGCCAGAATATTGGCAGAATGGAACAGATGATCTGCTAGATTTGCCGAGCATTTAAAGGCGAATTATCAGACGCTCTATATTTTCAGTTTGTCCAATCCCTTGACAGATCATTCGTCTCCGATAGAACTGCATGTGTGTTTTTTCACTAGGCAAAAAGATATGCAGAAAGTTTGGACAACGCAATCTGGACAAACCAGGTAGTTGCTAGTCAAATGCTTATAAATTGCAAATCGCCATCTTACGCATTACAATAATATAGGCGTATTTTTCAAACTATAGTTCGACAACACAGCGAATCGAAGAGCGCACTTTGAGACTACAGGTCCTGAAATATGGCAGCAAACGGAAGGCACAGTGGATGCAATCACATTTTCAACGGGAACCGGTGGAACACTTGCCGGTAGACATGGATATAATGTTGAAGGGAGTTGGAAATGGCATTTTTTTACTTTTATTGTGAAAATGCAACAATACGACGGCCTATATATACAGTAGTTAGTCCTGAGTCCCAAAATATGGATGAATGTGTTGTAAATCACTCTTTGCAAATGACTCTGTACCCCTTATATATCTGAAGACTGGTTCAGGGCCAGATTAACAACATCCAAGTTGAATGGTTACGCTGGTAATATTCAAAGGCATAAACCATCCAAGTTGAATGGTAATGCCGACAATATTCAAAGTATACCCAGGCAACTTTTCAATTTACGAAATATAACAGGATTTGCGAGTCATTCTGAATTCAGTGTTTAAAATGTCGTGGGGGAGGGGGTTCAAGGGGCCCCGCGCTGATAATATGCCACGGGTCCCGCGAAACAGCGGTATACTAAAAAGGCGTTGTATGTTGTACTATTTTAAGGTTCCGGTATGTTTCTGAAAACGAAGAATCCTGGAGTAAAAGTGATTATTGCTGATCCCCCGGTATGCATTGCCTTCATAAACTGATCAAGATAAATAAAAAAAAAAGTTCACATTTTAACCGTGCGTCTTTATAACAATGGTTTTTAGGGCAGTGTGTTATATGAATATTTCAAAAGTGGCAAATTAGAAAGAACTGGCGATGACTCGATAACAGAAGGTACATTCCTCATTTGGGATCGTTTAATTTCACATTGTATGTGATTCACGTGATTTAAGATTCCTTAGCATGATGCAAATATAGAATCGAGGAGTGATTACATTATGGAGCTGGTTGATTTAATTAAACTGTGCTGTAGGTATTGGGCAAGGACGAGTTACTGAAAATATGAAAGGCGCTTTTGAAAAAGGTATTATCGATGATGCTGTACATGTCCCGGATAGAGACTCTGTTGAAATGGTAAGATAAATTAATGTTTGTTTGTTTGTTCGTTCGTTTGTTTGTAAGTATAGGTTTTTATATCCTATACGTACCAGATTTTTATATAATCTCTTCTGACTGTTTGAGGTGTTTTATCTACTTCACGAAGAAGGCTTTTTCGTCGGTGCATCTTCAGGATTGAATGTGGCCGCTGCCGTTCAGGTATTGTTACAATTACAGCATATATTGTTACATTTGAAGTGTCAAGTCTAAAAGCACTGTTTCAATTGAATTATGCTGAAATGTTGTTACATATTCTATGTGTTTTTTTGTACCAGGTTGCTAATCATCTCGGTCCAGGACACACAATCACGACATGCTTGTGTGACACAGGTCAAGTAAGTTGTCTAGAAATATTATTGTTGTACCTAATATGAAGCCTCCGTCAAACGAAGATGTTTGATCGCCAACTCGCATGCTCTCGTATCAACTTTGTGCACTGCTTCAAATTTTGATGAGAGATTTTGCTAAACTCTTCTTTTCGTTTGGCCGTGGCATGAGAGTTGAGATAACTCTCATGTAAACTCTTGCTTCTCAACTCTTACCCTCGTTCGACCAGGGCCGGTTGTTCAAAGCGGATTAGTTTAACCCTGGGTTAACCTAAAATTTAAAGGAAACTTTCTGACAGCTTGTCTATACATTTGGAAAGATTTCTTCAGAAATCGTGTCTGGATCAATAGGAGTTTACTTGTCTGAAGTTTTGAAATAAACAGACGTGCAGAAATACATAAACTAAAACAGCAAGTTAAATTTTAACCCAGGGTTAGCGCTAATCCAGCTTTGAACAACCGGCCCCAACAATCGTTACTGGGCTTAACAATCATGTGTTATAACGTTGATTGCTTACACTTGTTCTGTTTTTCAGCGCTACTATGCAAGATTGTTCAATAGAGAGTGGTTGCAAGAGAAAGGTGCGTAGCCTGTACGCTGATATAAATTCTCCTAGAGATCATGACTCGGGTTTACGGATGGAAAACGTAAAACTTGTTGTCTATTCCATACAACGTATAGAAATAAGAAACCAAGGGGGTGTTTTCACAGTATGTAATTTTATTTTTCTCATTTCAAGGACTCTTAGAAGCGATCCCAGAGAAATATCGACACGCCCTTCAATGATCAGAAAGATTTCCAAATTCAAGGAACAAGACCTCGTGATGTACTGTAGTTCTGTTTGAAGGAAGTAACACGCAAACAAACATTCAAACATCTGTCTGTAACAATTTACTATCTAATTCTAACAGACAGTCTGTTAGAATTAGATAGTATTTAAAATGGAGCCATGCATGGATATAATTTTGACGATGTAGTTAGTTTTTCACTTTAATTTGCTATGCAGATGAATTGTACTAGAATATTCTGATTTTGATAATTATTAATGGCTGATTTATTAAATAAACAATAATTGTGACAATGAATGGTCGAAATCGCGGTAATATTCGACAGCAAGCCACTCGAGCTAACACACTTCGTCAAGAGATTAGTGGCCACAACTTGCAGATGGGATGCCGGCCTTCGTCTTCAAAATATTCTTAATCTTCTTTTTCAAGTAGTTCAGACAAAAATCAAGCCAGCTTGGTTTTGAATTAGCGTCCCGACCGCTATGGGTATTTTAGTTTTGATGCCTGAAACTGGGTTTGCAAGAAATCCATACAACATTCCATATAGGCGGCAGCACTTGACTTACGATAGTAACTTCTAGTTCACTAAGTTTATTTACATTATATGAAGTATTCATGTATTTTGTTATGGGACGAAGGGCTCAAAAACATGTTGCGCAATGATGAAACAGTGATGCACTGTATCACTTTGCAGATTTATCCTTAAAAACAGGAATCTTGCGTTTGCGTGGAAATTTTTTAAGAAACTCGAATGGAAGTTTTGAGGATTTTCAATAAGGAAATATGAAATTTTAGAGCGCTTGCCAAGGAATTCTATTTATTCTGCATGATCTTTTGAACTGTAGTTCTGTTGAAGCGCACTACGGCAAAAATGTGGAAATTATCGCTCGCATTTCTGCTGTTTTATGCAGCAATAACTACAGGCAAATCCGTAGAACCCGTGCCGCCATACGAAGAGGCGTTTCAAGCGCGTGAAGAGTACAGTTTACCAACGCTGCCGTACAACTACAGTGATTTGGAACCGCACATCGACGAAGAAACGGTCAGGGTGCATTATTTGCGTCACCACGCTGCATATACAGCGCAGTTGAACCATGTTTTGCAAGTTTGGAGAAATTCAAGCGTAAGTAAAATGTGATGTTTAGTTAGGGCTTTTGTAAAGTAGGAAAATTTTGATGCATGACTGACCAAGTCTGATAAATGTCAACAATGGTACTATTGTCATATTTTATAGTGACACGCCACCTAGAAATCTCCAATTCTATACCGCCTTAGTCTAGCCTTCAGTTATCATTTTTGAGTATTTTTGATGGTATTCTGTATGTATTATCTAATCATATGAGCATTTTTTCAAAAAATCTGAGATAATGAATCACACACAACATATATATGATTATATATTTTGAAGATTATACATGCTCCAGTGTTTGGAGCACGATGTTAGAGATCAGGGGTTAAACTCAAACCAAATCTCCAAGGTGCTCAAAGCACTCAAGAGGGCCCCCTATACTTTTGCGTGAAGCGTGAAGGGCTTATTTTACTTAGCCGTGAAACGTGATCGGGCCCCCTATACTTTTTGTGTGAAGGGCTTATTTTACTTAGCCGTGAAACGTGATCGATGATTCTCTTAATCCGTGACTTGTGAAAAGGCAAAATATTTTTACGTGAAAGCATATTGTGAAGAGGTATAGGGGGCCCTCACTCAATACTGAATTGAAAGCTTTCGCAGGAAGTACATGGTCCAGTTGAATGAAGAGTGTATTGAAGTCTATTGAATCCGGCTAGTCGTTGTTACGGGTTCAAACCCAATGTCGGATGCAGAACAGTTTCTTGGTCTTAATTAAATGTTCAGGTTTTAATAAGCATGCTTGCTTTGCTGTAGGAAGAAGGAAAAGAACTTGCTTCGAAGTCACTTGTGGAGATACTGACGAAAATTAATGAAGTCCCAGAGAAATATCAACACCACGTTAGGAATGTCGGAGGGGGGTAAGTGTGGTCAATGCCATGCGAGGGAGGGGTCTGTTGTATCAAGCACAAGAGTGGTAAATTACTCTGCTGCTTTTGTTAAGCAAAATTATAAGGAGTGATCAACTGTCCTCAAAACTAATTGTTGAGGTGCGTGCATTCTTAGACCTGACCAGGGCAGTTGTGAAAAATGCAACTATAGTTCCTCTGGCAGGAATTGAACCTGCAGCCCTGCAATTCCGGTGCAGCCGTCTATAAACCAACTGAGCTACAGAGTCCAGTTGTCAAGCTCTAACCACAAGTTCATGTATATATACTAAGGTGATGTAACCACTTTGCTAGCTGATATATAACTATAAATTATTTTTTCTTGCGGTCCGAAGTCGTATTTTACGCTTTTCTGCAATCTGATTGGCTATGTGAGCGGTCCGTATGAGCCCGTACGGACCGCGCAAGATTTAAAGCCGTAGCGCCAATGTTTTTATTTTTCAAAATTTAAAGACGAGTTTAAAGGCTACTTTTTAAAACATTAAAATGTCTGCAGACGATGAAGAACACTGTGAAAGCGAATTTTACTATCCCACAAAAGATGTTACTCTTCCCGATAGCATTGATAGAAACGACGTTTTATTTGGCAGCTTCATTCGCGTGCGGGAGGAGTGATTGGGGGAAATCCAGAGGAGGAATTAAAAAAATTAAAATATTATTTACCGGTATGGTCGGTCCGTATAGAGAAATATTTCTCTGTCTTAAAAACGTCCCTCGGCCTTCGGCCTCGGGCCGTTTTTAAGACCTCGAGAAATATTTCTCTATACGGACCTCCCATCCGATAAAGAACATATATATATTTCTATATTTAGGTATTTCAACCATGCTCTATATTGGGCTACGCTTACTCCTAATCCGACCAGCGAAGACCGAGAACCAGGTCCACTGACAGACCACCTTATCTACAGTACATTTGAAAACAAGGAACGCTTACGGAAGTGGATAGTACACGAAGCATTAGACATCTTTGGTTCAGGTAACCTGTGGCTATGCGTGGATCCAAAACTACCCAAGCACATCACCATTTACTCCTTAGCAAACCAAGACACCCCTTTCTCTCATGGTTTGTTCCCCATTCTGTTGGTCGACGTATGGGAACATGCATACTACCTGAAGCACCACAACAAGAGGGTAGACTATCTCGATGCTTGGTGGAATTTAGTAAATTGGAAGACTGTTGAAGATCTGATCAAACGATATGGTGTCAACCAATTTCACGATGAACTATAAAACGTTTTAAAGCCTTATTTAAACTTATAGATAGGAAACCTCTTTGTAGTGCAGTAGCGAAACATTGAATATTTAAAATAAAAGGTAGAATCATTGCCAATTTTTGAAGTGTATTACATGTATATCCAGTAGATTGTCTTAAATTTATGGAAAATGTGATTGTGACAAATGAGCCACTTTCAAAGTGGACGATTTTTAAAAAAGCTTAAAGTTGCACAATATTTTAAACCGTACGCAACCATGCAATTCGAGCGAATTAGCATGGTTTATGTACGTTTTTCAGAACCGCAAGATCTTAAATCCTGCGCAAAATCTTAAATCTTATAAGCGCAAAAGCCTTTTGTAACTCCACTTCACCTGGCCCTTGAACTTTTTAAAAAGTTTAGGTGGACATTATTGTAAAAAAATATACCAGTTTATCGTTACTCATTAGGGCAGCATCCGTTTTTTGCGCTACACGCGTATATTTTTAATTTTTTAGTATAAACAAACATTTGATGATATTGTTGAAAGACTACCAAATGTATAATAAATATTTCAAAATAGGATTCAATCATCATTGTTTCTATACTGTTTTGAACAACTGAAAGTGTTGCTATTAAAACCCCGCCCGCCCGATCGTTTTTTTTTCTGCCATTTATAATAAACTGGGATTACCGACGATGTTGAAAATCAAGATATTCATTTTTTATCATTTTATTTTGTATTTGTTGCTGTTGAACTCAAAGTCTTAAAACTTATTAGAATAATTTTCGACATTATAAATTGCGCAAGGACTGACATTATTTGCGCGAGAACTTACGAATTATCATAATACGCGCAAAAAACCTTTCACAGTGTAATTCAAAACCGCTGCATCCATAGTTACTGAACTTCAGTCAGATCACAGGTCAGATTCACGAACCAGGGCTACGATGATGAAATCAAAATTAAGTCGCGTTTCTATAATTTTATTCAGTATTTTAGCCGTTCTCAGCGCAGCCGAGAGCACAGTGAATCATTACTGTCCGTATTTTAAGAACAGAGCGCCGTCGCCTCAGAGTAACCTTGAGAACTGCAAATGGTTCAGAGATAATGCTTGCTGTTTGAACCACGAATTGCGCGATATATTCTCGGCTATTACGACACCTTTAAAAGCTGCAAGCGAAGAGTGTTCAAAGCACACGAGTTACTTAATGTGCTACGTTTGCGCACCGAACCAAGAGACGTTTTACGAAGACGAAAGACTAACACTTTGCGAAGAGTTTTGCGATCGTTGGTATACCTCTTGCCAGAATGCAATATGGAAAGGATTTATTGTCAAAGATTTGTACAATTCTAGCGCAGAATTCTGCAAAGCAAGAAAGTTTTTAGTCGCATCAAAGGACGATAAACTCAGAGGCTGTTATACGTTAACATTAGATGAAAATTCAGCGAGTTTTTTAAATATGAATAAACTGGTATGGATTGTTGTTTTGACTGTCGCTATATGGACGGGCGCTTCTTGAATATTACTATTCTCCATAAAATGACTCTTAATATAATTGGACTTAAATCTAAATGACGAGTATTGTACGTAATCGTATAATTTATCTAACATAGTTATTTGAGTGCGAATAATATTTAATTAATTACATATAGTTTCTGACTAATAGGTCAGTTTCTACAATAAACTATCAAGCGGGTCAAGCAGATTGTGGTCAAGTGGCGCAGCGATCAGAGTTAAAAAAAAAATCTTAATCATTTTCAAATGTAGCAATGTAGTATTCGGTTGCTAATAAAAAAATTTGAGATTTAGGTTAATTTTATTGCTCCCATATTACAAAGTATCAAGAGCTTTGAAGACTGACGTCGACCACTTTGTGAAACTGACCTATGTATGATTTATAATGAAAGCCTCGGTCAAATGAGAATGAAAGTTGACGAGAGTCACGCATTACTACATGCAGGGGACATTTCAAGCTCTAGATTAACAAAATAAAGGTTTGACGACTAAATAAAGGTGTTCCAACTATGTTTCAACTTAAATCACGATTCTTAAATAGAATACATGATAGTATTGGGAAAGCATTAAGAACAGCTAACCAAGATCACGTGACTGCCAACTCTCATGTACTCTCATCCTCGTTTCATCCGGACTTAATAATATCTATATTCAATTCAATGATTCTTTATCATAATTATGTACATCTTTTAAAAAATAAACTTATATCTTGTGCATAAGTTCATTGAATAACACGTCAAATTTTGTGTAGTAGCATTGATCTGATTTATAAGCAGAGTTTTGAGAAGTGCGTCATCTGTCAAGAAGGTACGTCTGATGACGAACCCTTAGTGTAAACACAAACGAACCAGCTAGAATAGCAGGATCTACTAGACTACTACGCTCTAGAAACACCTTGGTTAAATTGTTTCTGGTTAACTTACTAATAACCCTATCCTGGTTATTTTATCCCAACTATAATTTGGCTAAAGTAACCAGGAATCTCATTATATTTGACCAGAACCTCAATAACCAGACTGTGTTAGGTGGATAAATATAAACCAGGGGACGAGTGTATGCTTGTGCCAGTGGTTCTAGGAGGAACCATGTCTGATATGTTGTTTGTGATGTTTAATACTCTGGGTGTATATCCACACCGGACAAGCTTGAAAAATTAGCTTTACCACGGTGTGGATATACACTCAGAGTAAAGCCATGGGCAAACTAGGAAACATTGTTGCGGAAACATTGTTTCCTACCAATGTTTCGCCATGTTTTCCAGAGTGGGCAAACACTAGGAAACATGAGTGAGAAACATAGGGAAACATCAAATGTTTCTGAATTTGGTAGGAAACATTATTGCTTCCCGGGTGGCCGGGAAACAAATTTTGTTTCCGCAATTTTTATTTCGTCTAAATGCCGTATTTAATATGCACAGACGGGTAATGTTAATGCCATCTGCACAGCAGCCGGTATGTTTGGAGTTGGTCTGATAACTTATAAATGTGGATGAACTATCTGCATAGCTCGTCTCCACTCGCAGATAAACTTGTGTGTGTTCGCGGTGCCCAGATCATCTGTCACTAATATTAATTAGGCCATTCCTTTCTTCGTAAAACAGCATAGAGCCACCTTAAATCCTCTAAGTTTGAAAGCCACGCATATTATTCCATGCGTATGGTATTTCACGTGATGCTACGCAAATACCGATCAATCCATTGATGACTAACACTTTTCGTCGCCAAAACAACAATAAATGCTTAGAATATAAACAAACTTGACTGATGATGATAAATTTAGTACTACGCAAATAATCCATCCCTTGGTTTCGGCGTTTCGCTATAATACACAACCACTTCGCTTGTTTCTGCTCTCAGTAAAATCAGTGTTTATACAGTATCCGGCTACTTGTTCAATGAAACGCAAAGAATAACTATCTTGATCAGATTAGCAAGATTTAAAATTCTACAATAGTCACAGCTTTTGTAACAATGGGATTTTGAGATGTTGACATTTTGTAAAACCCGGAAGCGTTTAGTCTAGAAGATACACAATATATGTAGGTAGCCATGTATTGCCAAGTATAATCCACAGCACAGTAATACGACCACAGACGTTCGCACAGACATAGCAAAACTTTTAAGTACTTTCGTGAAGTCAAAACATTGCCCGGCTTCTGCTTTTTCAGTACGGAATTTACGCGCGGCGCAAAATTCGGTTCCATTTGAATACAACTCACGCCACGGCACACCTTTTAGTAGCGCATTTGCGCACTTTGCGTGAATGACATCGCACGATTCCTCGCACACTGTCAACATGTCTCGCGTAAAAAAGTTGCTCTGCTCAGGCGAGCACACGTAGCAGTACAAGTGATTCAATGCCTCGAGGCATTTCTCGTCTGCGCCGGCCATAGGCAAGAGATTCGAGAAAATAATAGCCAACTCTTCGTTGAGACAGCACGCTTTCTCTTTGTACCACGTACAGTTTTCAAGAGTAGGTTGTGGACTAGGTGCGCGGTTTTGGAAATACGGACAATATTGAGGTGATGAGGTCTGATTCCCTTCTCCGTTATAAACACAAAAGAGAATGTAGATAAGCGCCACATATGTTTCCCTCAATCCTATCGCTACAGCCATCTTGTATGCTCATAGACTACGATTGGCATATTCCCAAATCCTCATATAATATCCTCGCTGCCAAAGGCTACTTCAATACTTCATACGTAAATAAATGCTTGCTTTCCCTCTTTACTTATCCATAACGTACTGTAGTCATGGCTTAAAATACAATCTCAACGTCGTTATAAAGCGAAATGTCCAACCGATTGAGTCCGAAGGCCAAAACATTACGCTACCCCCTGCCACTATACTCTCATCATTAATTCACACACTAATCATTTTCTTATAAAACTAATTATCTTTCTCTTTCCCTATTGGTCGGTTCAAACAAGATGCTACTTTTTAATATTCTCGCTCGAGGGAGCACAGCATTTTTCGAGTGATTAACATAGCAGACGGTATTCCTGGTATTACGTGCTTGCTCTTTTTTTCTGCTTGTCACTGCAATGGAGTATAGCTTCCATGAAAAGTGCATAAAATAAAAATATTTGTTTAAAAGTGTTAATGATGCGTTTCTATCGCCAGCATGTGAATATGTAAATATTAACATAGATGGGACGGTATCATTTCATTCATTTGTCAATCTTCGTTATTTTGTAGGAGCACGTGTGGCAACATGTCACATGACTTCAACACGATGCAAATCACGCGCATTGTTTTTCCATGGTGCACCGCGGTCATCGTCATTCATTCAATCGATTGTTCAGAGAAAACGATCAAAGGCCGTTGAGGCCGACTCACGGAAAACGATCAAAGGCCGTTGAGGCCGACTCACGGATAAGATCAAATGAAAGTAACATAAAGAATTAGAGCATTGTTTTTGCGAACTGGGCACCGTTCGAATTTTGCCATTTCACCCATTTGTCGTGATTCTCAGTTGCCAAATCAAAAGAACGAACACGTTCCGGTTCTGAAATAAGGCCCGATTCGCAGGCAAACGGTGCGCGCAAAGCAGGCTGGTCATTTCCCATTGTTTAATTAACTGCCCCATACCACAACTCACCCCAACCTGCCCCAACACTCAAATATGGAAAGCCACAGCTGTCTTAAGTGATCAAACGTCATTTTGTTGGGTGCTTTTAGCATTATACTCGGTTCTTTCGGCATTATTTGCGGTGCTTTCGGTTCTTTCGGCATTATTTGCGGTGCTTTCGCCATTATACGCGGTGGTTCAAGCATTATACGCGGTGGTTCGAGCATTATACGCGGTGGTTCTAGCACTATACGCGGTGATTTCAACATTATACGCGGTGCTTTCGTCATTATACGGGGCGTTGCAACATTATACGCGGTGCTTTCGCCATTATACGCGGTGCTTTCGCCATTATACGCGGTGCTTTCGCCATTATACGCGGTGCTTTCACCATTATACGCGGTGCTTTCACCATTATACGCGGTGCTTCCAACATTATACGCGGTGCTTTCACCATTATACGCGGTGCTTTCACCATTATACGCGGTGCTTTCACCATTATATGCGGTGGTTCGAGCATTATATGGGGGTGGTTCGAGCATTATACGCGTTAGCGTTACGCGCGGTGCTTTCATACGCGGTGCTTTCGTCATTATACGCAGTTAGCGTTACGCGCGGTGCTTTCACCATTATATGCGGTGATTCGAGCATTATATGCGGTGGTTCGAGCATTATACGCGGTGGTTCGAGCCATTATACGCGGTGGTTCGAGCATTATATGCGGTGGTTCGAGGATTATACGCGGTGCTTTCATCATTATACTTCGAGCATTATATGCGGTGGTTCGAGGATTATACGCGGTGCTTTCATCATTATACGCGGTGCTTTCGTCATTATACGCAATTAGCGTTACGCCCGGTGCTTTCACCATTATACGCGGTGGTTCGAGCATTATACGCGGTGCTTTCATCATTATACTCATTTGCATCATTATGTGGTAGTGAGCATCATTATGTGGTAGTGAGCCAGTATGTTTGGACAGCGGCTTAGAAAGAATATTTTATACTTCGTGTCTCGATCACATGTTAGCATTTATATGTTTTGCGACGGCAAATTTTCGCAATATATTTAGAGTTTTTTGAGGGGAAAAAACGTTTACTTCGAACACGATTAATGTTGAAAGAATGCTATTTAGTGTTATATTTTTTTTGTCATCGACGAAATACTTCGATCTCTGGGCATGGAGGCAGTTTTTTTTAAGTTTAGATATAGGTAATGAGAACCATATTGCCTATTGGTGACCTAGTAATAATTTTATGCCACAATAGTCCCCAAATGCTAGATCCAAAAGTGTAGTGTGAAATATGATAGTGCATGTGATGGCCTCGTGTTGTTGGCACAATGTATGCCTGTGAAAATTATGTTGAGATAAAACTGAGGAAAAACGACTTGTATTTGTATAAATGTGAACCTAAGAAATATAAGTAGGCTACAGGTGTAGATTTATGAAACATAAAATTGGAGATGCATAAAATATATCCTGTGGTGTAAAAAAATATTTGATCTGCCCAAAAGGTATGATCGCGCTGAACTTAAAAAAGCGTGTATGGAAGTACATGTAAAATATATAAAGCGAGAGAAAGAAATAGTCACGTGCCGTAAAAGTCGGTATCCCTGTACGCGGCGTTTCGTCCTTCATGGAATGGTCAGCAGGGATTTGGGGCTGGCGCATGTCATGTGAAGGATAGAATACAGAAATCGATTTGGATTACAGAGTGAATAAATATAAAATACCAAAATATGTGCACGGCTATTGTAAAATAAATATGAAATATAAGGTGTCTTATTGTAAAATAAATATGAAATATAAGGTGTCTTACCAAATTGGGCCATCGTTGCATGAGCCATGGTTGTACTGAATTACTAAGGAATGTAGTATAACTATAGAGTACATAGCGTTTATATACAGGTAAGAAGAAACAGGCGATAGAGAATTTGTTATGCAGCTGTACAACCCTGTGTCGTTTAGTGTCAGTATTGACGACCGTTCAAGTACGGCGAAAACCTAAAACAATCGCATCGACTAGACTCAGAAACGCAACAATGCATCTATTAACAATTTAGCTATATTTTTTACATACTGGGTGTCCCCAAAAAAACTATACACTGTTTGAGTTCATGTAACGTAAAACCTATATTAAATTTAAAGCTATTTCACTAAAATGAAAACCATGCTATTTCACTAAAATGAAAACCATTCTATTCACAAAGGATTAACTTAGATTTTGATATACAACATTTAATTTTCCGTACGATATTGACTTCGTATTTAAAGTTCCGAGGAGTTTTAATTAAACATTGTCGAAAAAACGACAAAAATTGCCGCATCAGACTAAATTGAAAGCAGTTGTCACTTACATGGAATCTTTTTAACTTCAGTGATTTTATCTTTAATTTTAGGCTGTTCCCTTGCAAATTTACTTTTGAAATAAAAATTACACTTAAAGATTGATTCTTATCGGAATGAAACAAAAAAGTAATAATTTACGTGAATGAAACAAAAAAGTAATAATTTACGTTGATGTCCTTTGCATGGGCTAATTGTGATTCAAATTCGTAATGAAATACTGTAAACATTGTCGATTAGATTTTTGGATCAACAAATGATTCAAAACGCTTATGATGGCATGATTTCTAGAGCATACACAACGGTTCATTCAGGCTCAAAGACACGCTTTTCCTGATGAGTAGACTCAGTTAGTCAATCCTTTGTACATAAATTCATTCTTTTAGCAAGAATAAAAATTTGATATGCCGTTTTATGCTAATTTTTAACCTTTTCAGAAATGGTAGTTCAATTTCAAAACGCCAATGGTCCAGCTCTGTCAACGCGCGGAAAATTAAATGTTATATACTGCGATTGTGATTTTTGCAATCAGGGATTGAATTACACGTTTTTACATTATATGAAGTTAATTAAATTAAGATACATATTCAAAATAAGCTATATAAGAAAATATAAAATTATTAAAACGTTAATTTAAAACTACGAATAAGTTCTAATTGCATATGGGATAAAACTATTTCTAAACCGTTCAGTTTTAGCTTTAATATAATAGATATAGTTTTTTGGGGACACCCGGTATATTGTTGATATTTTTTTTAATTATTTCGTTAAATATTACAACGCAGAGATTATAACGTATAAATATTCCGTATAATATTCAAAATATATAGACCATTCAGAGTTTGGGCCATCTGTGGACTGATAACTAAATAAATATTAACCGCTGTCCAAACATACTGGCTCACTACCACATAATGATGCAAATTATGAATGCACCGCGTATAATGCTCGAACCACCGCGTATAATGGTGAAAGCACCGCGTATAATGCGAAAAGCACCCAACAAAATGCCGTTTGATCACTTAAGACAGCTATGGCTTTCCATAAGAGGCGATGCATGCATTACACTCTCAGTATCGTCATTACCTCCGTCAGGGAAGTTATGTTTGCAATTGTATGTGCATGTGTCTGACAGTCTGAGTGTGTTTGCGTATCAACACGATAACTCATAATGGACAAATGGACATTGCCGAAAAACAAATTGGTTCAATTTTGGTTAATTCTGAACAACAATTAGATAAGAAATTAGCAATAATGTGACATAGAGCCTTATTATCTAAACTGTAGTCGCGGGAGAATTGTAAGCATGGCCCACGGTTTAATCTGCCGACATTTTTCATCCAATTTTTTCTGCTGATCTTGATAATTCCGGATAGGTGAGGGGCTCCTGCTTTGAGCCAGGCTGAGCCCAAATGAAATGGGTTACGCCACTGGTGGCTGGGAAGACACGATTGTGCTGCGTGATTTGAACATATTCTTCCGCGCATCTATAGCAAATGTGAATGTGATTCGATACGGATAAAAAAGATCGGCCCGCACGTTTTCATTGTAGCCTACTGTTGATGAACCGGGATATTGTTTTACATGGCCTTCAGAACGATATTAAATTTGCATAATTGTATTCCAACACTATAAATATAAATGCTCCAGTGATTTGCTTTGAAAGGTTTTCGAAATACCATCTCATGAACACCGCTTATTGTGGCAACTAAACAAAGTCAAAAACACGTTAGCCGTACCACTGGCGCTGTCAAAATATAAAGTGTCTTCATCGGTTGGACTTTGATTTGTGCTTGAAATCCAATAGGCAATTACAGGTATACCCGCTTCAACCATAACTTTGAAAGGTGCCATTGTTTACATTATGCTTGTCTCATACTAAATATTGTCGAGTCTACATCGCGTAGTTGTCGGCAAGAACAAAACCATTCATTGCTATTGGTTCTAGAAGATCAACGACTGTATTTGTTCTATATTGTAAATGTAAGTATTAGTATGGTAAGAAATAGTATCTATATGGCTGTTTACATGTTGCAGCTCATCACAAGAGATTTGCATATTATTCAAGAGGTATCAGTTTCATATACAGACAGCTCAAGCATAACCCAAATCGAACACATGAACACACTGAAAACGTTCTATCTAATCACCCAGACTGGATAAAATTTATCATCACGTTATATGACCATATGGGTACGAATTTGTGCTCTACCGCGAGTCTATACTCATTCGATTTATCAGAACGTCAGCTGAATATATGCAATACTGTGTTGAGGTTTTAGTATAAATATACAGTATTATATTCCAACAATAATACATCTGGCTCTGAAATAGAGTGCAACAGGTTTAAGCTTTAAAGAGCCATTGGAATGGCTGGGAGTACGATTCTACCACAATGACTTGAAACCTTTTTTCTTCTGCAGACAAAATGTGGAGATATGTTCTCCTCCTCTTTAAAATATTTTCCATACTTCAAACAATCCTTGGTGAAACCCCGCGAGGTCATATGAAACCCCTGGGCGAACACAGATCTGCAGAAATTGAAACGGAGGAAATCATCGACGATCTGCATCCACTGCAGTTCTGGAAACACTATGTGAAGGCAGGGATACCTGTGTTGTTTCCTGGGGCTGCTAAAAATTCTGAGTAAGTTGATAGTGTGCATTCAATATCAGTATGAACATCCAGGGTTTAATTATATAATATCTACACCAGGGGCAACCCTTAGTCCTTGCGACCCGGCCAGTGCAGCGAGGGCCAATAGTTGTATTTTCATGTTCCTGGTTAGGTTTAATAAATGTATAAAATTCACACTAGAAATTTACATCTATGAAACCCCTTCAACGATTAGCCATTCCGAAGTTGATGAGTGGACTGGGGACGAGTGTTAAAAAGTGCCCAAATTAAGAAATGAACCAAATCACTAAAACGACCACCTCAAAATTAGTAAGTATACAAAGTTTGAAGACGTTTACATGAATATCCTTCGAATAATAAGCTTTCAAAAATCGTGAAAATCGTGATATTTACTATGAAATGTATTGTAATTTTTGTTTTTGGGACGCGCGTCCCCAAAACAATCTTTCAATCAGTAATTTCACAATTTTTGAAAGCTTATTATTCAAAGGGTATTCATGTAAACGTTTTCAAACTTTGTATACTTACTAATTTTGAGGTGGTCTTTTTAGTGATTTGGTTCATTTCTTAATTTGGGCACTTTTTAACACTCGTACCAAGTCCTCTCATCAACTTCGGAATGGCTAATTAGGAAAGAAGGTCTACGTATTATAGTCCTTATTAGCCATTTCCCAAAGTCCTGGGTCTAGTCGCGCGAATCCCATGTTGGAGGGACAAAAAATATGGCAGCACACATTTAAATTAAAAGTTTAATGTAAAAAGGAGATATTTCATTTCGTCTAAAAAGTTGATAATTGATAATAGATACTTCTACTCTTTCACATATTTGACACCTGACACCATATCCAGGTGATCTTGATACGCGGAAAAGTACTGACACTAGTTGTCAAATAGAAATCCATTTTATGATTAAAACAACTGAATATCTCCTGTAATATACTTTATTTCGATTCCATATTTTTGTCAGAGCCATAGTTCTCATAACCAAACATAATTACAAAATTTCAACTAGTTTCATAAAGAATAATGAAAGATATAATTGAATGAATACATCAAAATGGATTTCTATTCGGACAACCCTTTCTGAGCGCTGATTGGCTAAAATACGAACACGAGATCACCTGGATATTTTGTCCCTCCAAACGATCTCAGAATGTACTGTGATCTCTTTTGGGTAAAGGCTAATTCTTAGTCTCTCTTTCTCTGTAGTCCAATCATCCTTTCTTTCCCTCATTTACTCCCATCTTTCCTCTCATTCCCAGGGCTTACAAATCCTGGACAGAAGAATACATGATGAGGAAATTTGGTGACTTGACAGTGAAGATGGAAGCACGCTCTGAGAACAGTGATCGTATACCAGTTGGTGAGATTGGCCTGGGAAAAGATACCATCAAGAATTTCTTGAAAAATTACCAGGCCATGGATTCTTATGTTATCTCACAAATCCCTCAACAAATGGAGGTCGACATCGAACTGCCAGCATGTTTAGGGTAATTAGAGTTCAGGCATGCTTCGCTACACATGTTCAAAATCTTAGTTATTATCTCCAACGATTCTTGTGATCAAAGGTGTTGTTGAAAGTGTGGTGCAGGCAACCTCGTACCCAGGCTATTTCCTCTTATGCTCGATGCCACGAAAAAGACCCTGAGTACGAGGATGTGGTGCAGGTGCTGTATCTTTATCTCGTGACCAATGACGTCAGTATATAAAGTCTGGTTTACACTATCAAAGTTTCTGTGATCACGGTAGGAATTTTGCATCGGTAAATTCTAAGTTTTGAAAGATTTGTAAGAAATGTTTGAGGAAACTGATTCAGTGTTTAATGCACTGAGTCAGTTCCATTTCATGCAAATCTTTCAAAACTTAGAATTTACCTATGCAAAATTCCTACTGTGATCACAGAAACTTTGATAGCATAAACCAAGCTTAATTAAGCAGCCGTGTGATAATTCTATCAGTTCTATATAATCAGATATATGTATATTGCAGGAATCGAACCTCAATGTCAGTAATTGTCAGGAACATCCCAATTTAACTCATCGTATCCTGGAAATGATAGATTGACCTGAAATATAATCCCTATAGGTGTGGCTCATTCCTTCAGAACATTCAAGAAACACATTTATTTCTGTCAGCCGGGGGAGGGAAAACAATGCTCCATAGAGATCCATTTAGTTCTATTCATTGCGTCTTCAACGGTACAAAACAATGGTTAACCATACACCCGTCGCAAACACATCTTATATACCAGTCTGAAGAATCACGATACGAGTACGGAGGTTTCTCGGAAATTGACGTAGATCACGTGGATCTCGAAGAGTTTCCGATGATTTCCGAAGTGAAGTATTCTAAAGTAGTCATGAATAAAGGAGATTGTCTTTTCATGCCTCAAGGTTTGTGAAGTTCATTCATACGCCTGTATTCTAAAAGCTCACTCGCACTCAATGAGTGGAGGTTCAATCTGAGCTTCTCTTGAATGTCAATAATGTTTTTGAATAGCTGGAGGGTGAGTAGTCACATAGTAAGGCATGACACTAGCTCTCCAGCTGGAATATTCCTAGTTCTTTATAGTATTGAACCGAGAAAAGCCCATGTAACAAGATCCAATACGGTTATTCCCTCAGGCTCAACTAAGCAGGAAAGAACAGCGCGCTAACCTTGTCTGCCAACCTATTATCTTTAAGTTAAACAACTTACCCTGAACGCAATGGATAAACAGCTAAATTACCCCTCAAAAATCTGTTTATTGTTTCCCCACAGGCTACTGGCATCAGGTACGCTCGAACGGTTACATGAACACGGCAGTCTCGATTTGGTTTTCAAATATGACGCATTTCGATTCGACTGGTTGCCCGTCTGAGATCCCAGCATCGATGACTCTGAGAGATGCCGACGTGCTATGGCGGTATCCTGGAAACGGCGACTTTACACATGGCAATCATGATATATACTTAATAAAGAGGCTGTTACTGTCTTGGGCGGATGAAGATGGGAACATAGATCTTAACACGCTTACAAAGAAATTTTTTGTATATAACGAAGAGAGTAAAAGACGGGAAATTTTGGAAGATGATACAAAGCAACGAGCACGGAAGGTACAATTACTATCAATCACCATCATAAACACTATGACCATTATCATCACCATCATTACAATATTATCATAACCATCATCATTCATCATCACCAGCATCAGACGATTTATCATCATCCTCATCACCATAATCATCACTATCATCGCCACCATTATCACGATCACAATCATCATCACCAAATCATCACCATTATCACTATATCATTTTTCTAACTATTGGGTTCTTCTCGTAGTTCGTAGAATTTTTGGATGATTCAGGCAGTGGTACTATCACCAAAGAAAATGTGGAGAAAATGAGTATTGATAGATTAAAACAAGCCACCTTACTCTTTGCGCCAACTGACGTGTCGAACACACTGGACTATGAATACAGCCATATAGAGGAAAGTTCAATTAGGTAGTCCAAATATATTTTTTTTGCAGTTTTAACAAAAAACACATCATGAAATAAAACATAAATTGAAGATGATAAACGTAGGACGTCGAGTCAAAAACAAGAGAGAATGTAGATATAGAATTATCACAATTTCATTGTATGAATTTAGGAAATCTAATGTTTTCACTATAATTCTTATAGGAAATTGTTTAAATATTCTTTCAAAGATGATTGGTTTGATTCGAGTACATTTATCGAAGGTTACATGCAGGTATTCATGCTATCTTTTTTAATATGTTCTTGTATGAGATCCTGATAATACACAGCATGAACTGATTATGTACTGTTTAATAAACGAGCAGGAGTGTTTTATTAGGTTTAAAGACACGAGCGCGCAACGCGAGTGGCTTTATACCTAATAAAACACGACCTGCGAGTTTATTAAACGGCTTCAAACACGACTACAAATTCAATAGATATACTGCCTTATTAGTATTCTTTATATAAAAAATACTAATGAGGACACGACTACAATAGATACTGCCTTATTAGTATTCTTTATATAAAGAATACTAATTAGGAGTGTTTTATCAGGTTTAAAGCCACTGCACGTGACATATTATGGTTGACATGATTTGCCTATTGGCAAAATGAATTATTAATGAGTGTTTGAAATTTGTTTTACAGGAGCTTGGAGGATCAATGCAAAAAGCACGCGAGTTAGTTGCAAGTCTTCTTGGGAGTAAAGAAACCGGTACATACACTGAACTACAGATGAAACTAGATGGCGCACTTATAAATTACCATAACTCACGAGCACATGACCCGACCATGGAAAGAGAATTACATAAACACCTAGCATTGCACGACGAACTGTAACAAACGACGAAGGTCATCAAAGGCACAGATCATCACAGAGGATTAGGGAAATCGGAAAGTCCACTGCCTAACCTGCGAACGGGCATACTCCTTGCAGGAGATTTGAAACCAACTAGTTAAGAACAAAGCGCCATTGAAACTGTGCCCCTGCATCAATGTGAAATTATCAATATTTATTATCAATAACTGTCTATAAAAATCAACGTATTTATTTATTTATTACAATCAAATGCATGTCATTATGATATTGATTTCCTTATTTTGACACAAAGTGATTAAAAACTTTAGTTTAAAATAACGAGATTTCGATGTTTAAATTCATTTTCAAGTTGAGAAAAGTTTGTCACCACAAAAATATGATCGTACATGATTTACTAGTAGCTTTTAGTGAGCATTATTGGCCAGCACATAGCGGTACACTTCAAAAATCTTAACACCTCGTTTCAGAGCAAATTAAACTCTCGCCTTTTTTCACTGTCCTCCAAATACAATGAAAGAATCTAATGAATCTCTCTACATATAATAAAGAATTAACGGATCACTTTCTCACTCTGAGATGTGCTAGTTGACCACCATCTGCTGTACGATAGTGCTTACTAAAAACTGCCTATTCTTTTGTTTCATGAGTGGTTTCTTCGCCATCGCTCTCATTTTCGTCGCCGCTTTTATTTTCAAGATCATCTTTCGATTTCTCTTCAATTTTCTTTCGCTTGATGTTGGGATCTTCAGGTACTTCCTCATCGAGACGCTCCTCTTGTACATCATCATCCTCACGTTTCCTCTTCTCACCCTTATTCCCCGAACCCTCCATCGTTTCACGCGAGGTTTCGGCATCATCGCCTTTGTCTTCGACACCGCCTTTCTTGTCGTCGTCTTTATTTTTGTCACCGTCTTTATTTTCGTCTCTGCCTTCGAGAACGTCTTTCGACTTCTCTTCAATTTTCTTTCGCTTGATTTTGGGACCTTTGGATACCTCCTCATCAGGGTTCTTCACTTGTACATCATTGCCCCCGTGCTTCCTCTTTGCCGCCTTATAGCCCGGACTATCCTTCGTTTTACTTGTCGTGATTTCGTCATCGCCTTTAATTACGTCACCGCCTTTTTGGTTATCATCTTTGATGTCGTCAACGCCTTTACCTTCGTCTTTGATGTCGTCAACGCCTTTATTTTCATCTTTGATGTCGTCATCGTCTTTATTTTCGTCAACGAATTTACTTTTGCCTTTATCTTTAATTGCGCCAATACTTTTGCCCTTCTTTTGAGAACGTTTTTCAGTTTTTTTCAATTCCTGTCGTACTTCCATCAACAACTTGCCCATGTTATTTTCCCCATTGATGTTTCCACTTGTCTTGTCCACTCTTCCTGTCCAATAATCTGTTTTCCCTCTCATTGGTGTGTGAACCAACATGCGTGTACCGGTTTCCAAAAGTAACTTTCTGAATGGCTTGGATGCAAATTTTTTTCGTAGACCTGCAGCAAAATAACAAACATATTCTTTGCTTGCACATGACATGGTTGATTGGTTGATTTTAAAGTTTTGTCCAGCCGTTTAAATCGAAATAGTTGAGTTACTTTAATATTTTTGGTTTGTTTTGAAAACATCTTACTGTATTATGGATAATTTACGATTTCCGGCACAATACGACAAAGAATGAAGAATATAGATTTTTAGTTGCCACGAAAATCAACCAAGATGGCGTTGATTGCAAACGAGCAATATGGTTAATTTTGGTTTTACTCAGTGGTGTAGAACTGAAATGATAACAAGGGATGGGAGCTCTTAAACCGGGGGGGGGGGGCGAAGGTGACAAGGTTAGCCCACTAAACCGGCATTTTTAAGAAGTTAGTTCTCGAGAGTTATATCTGGGAGACATTAGCCTCAAATAGAAATAAAATCGGATGTTTCCACTTCCCAATACTTACCTTCCTTCATTTTCTGTTTTGCTCTCTCTCGGTCCAGTCCGTCAGATCGTAGCGTCAGTTTATATTTCTGGGTACCAGACTTCCCACCCGCAGACTTGATAAACCGCCCTCTGGAGACACTTTCTTTCCAACTGCCACTGTCAAACTTTCGCTTGCCCAGATCACCATTCATTTCGAATCTTGAATGATTTTTGTCGATAAATTTCATTGCTTGAAAATAATGTTCGATCGATCTGAACACTCCTTCAGGCAATTTGATTTCCGCCTCGTAAAAGTTCGAGAATTTATCATAAGGCGACTTCGAGCGAGAATTGAAAGTTATAGGCTCGTCTTCGTCCGCCATTTTGGATTTTTGTCGAGCTAATTGGCTGTTTTCAAAACGGTGTATTTGAATATTTATGAATGTTCTTGGAGCGCGTAGTTGAACCCCGAGACTAAAGGCCACTAGCTGTCGCCATTGCACCATTAATTTTAGTCTAAATAATTTTATGAACAGTGATTAGGGCGGTATCGTAATTTAATATCCTCACTTAAATATATCCTTGAAAATACTAATGCACCTATCAATGTTTCCCCCCTGGGGTGGGGGTGCAGGCAACCCAGGGGAATTTTGACATTTTTAAAATTTTGTGGTCAAAATCCCCACTGTTGGGCAAGGAACGGCCGTCAAAATTCCCCACTATATTCCTAAGATAACAAGGCACACATATGTTTTCCAATGCGAACATACAGTCTATACTGGTTTAAACTTGGTAAAAATTGAGACACTGTGTATAAAAGGCTATAAAATACCTTTTTCGATGAAACTTGATCGTGCATTTCTGCCATACTTGTTACCAGGCCTTTCAATGTCAAAACCGCGCAAACTTTCAAGATGGCGGATGTCAAAATTTCCCGACTCTGGGAGTTGATGCATGGTCAAATTCCCCTTGCTGGGGCTTCATAGTGTG
>CACRXK020001562.1:28259-49177 GCA_902702795.2 Paramuricea clavata
CAAACCCCCCCGGGGCCCCCCCCCCCCCCCCCCCCCCCCCTCAGGGGGAAAACAATGATAGGTGCATAACACGGAAATTGAGTCGAACATTTGTAGTGCTTTGCCTTTATCTGTTATTCACGAGTTTGTTGAACTGCATGAATGCGACTTCTGTATCTTATAAATATAGAAAGTTCGATATTTTGAGGGAAGGCTTTTCACATGGAAGTTTTGTAGGATCACTGATAGGAAGCTATTCACATCCAGACGAAGGTCTTCGCTCAAAATATGTTTTCTATATTTATTAACCGGTTGCATCGTTCAATCAACCTTGCAGTGTATAGTGTTCATTGCTGTCTACAATAAAGCCAAACACTCGACATCTAACAAATACATCGATAATGCATAAAAACGTTTCTCAAATGTACAGAAAACATACACATACCTCAAAATATAGCCATAGCTTTCAAACTTAGAATTCACTTCAGACGCTTACTTAGAATTCACTCCACTCTCCAGACGCTTGTAGGGTTAATGTATGCAAAGTAGTGTTGAATTACTCTCGCGGATTCTTTGAAGAATGCTTTCGCGGAAGTGCACACATCAATCGAAGCAAGATTTACATGAAGACAATTCTGTAAAGAGAAAGTTCATTTTTATAAGGTAAGGATGACTGTGTCACCATAAGAGTTATTATTATTACAAATAGACAGAATAAGCTTAGGATATGAACTATCAATACTAATGTTGTGATATGCATGTAGGTACGGTCACGAGGTAATTTGATTGAAATTAAAACGCGGACTGCACGGCTGTATTGACTATATGTATAATATATCATGCGCGACAAGTCGTTTATTATCTGACTTTCAAACACGGAGAAGTTTGTTGAGAGGATGTAAAATTGGCTTAATCTATATGGGTGTATATTACCACTTTTCCTAACTACGTCTAGTAAGCTAATTTCCTGTGTTTCATTATTAGTAAAAGTATGGTTACTAACTACCCTAGCTTTATAATTCACTTTTATAACAAAATATTTCCTTTTATCGGCAAAGTGTTTAAAAAAGGAAAACAATTACTCCATGCGTAGATCATATAAATTCGTAGATATCATTAATTTTTCAGAGTAAAGAATGGCCGGGAACTTCAGCATCGATGATTTGACCAAAGAAACTGAAAAGCTTGGTATTGTAGAGCCAGATGAATCTTACTATGGGTTACAAGGTCTCGATCCAAACACAGTGCTGTATCGTGTGTGTCGATCCGACCAGGACACCAACAAGGATATTGTGTGTAAAGCAAAGCCGGGTACCCCAGATGCAGAACGATCAGTTAATCGGCACATCAACAGTGGCAGCAGAATAGATTCACGTTTTATCTCAACAACAGCTTCATCTGACATCGCCTTAAAGTGGGCGTATTACACCAAAGAAAGCAAAGGCGATGTCAAAAAGAGAGAAGTCCCACTGCCCATAGTAAAAGTCGACCTTTCAAAGATGACAGGCATGCAGGAGTTGAAGGATTTGATCAACCTTACAGATCAAAAAGTAAGAAAGCATTTCGTCAGTGGAGCAACTCAAATCAGCCGAGTGAAAAGTTCGCAAGAACTCCTGTTCCAATGGCGTATACCAAAGGAAAACCCAAGTGGAAAAATTGTGTTCGAATTGTGGGAAAATCCACCAGTGCCAAAAACACCCTGAACACATTAGAAAAATGTCAAAACTTGTTTGTTTGGATTAAGATTTCTCAATAATAAAAATGTTTTAAATTAATAAAGTGCTTTAGTTTCAGTGTTGAATGAAAAATTAAATCATATTCAATTTATAGGTGTTATTTTACAGTAAATAATAGTGTTGTATCGCAGTAATTAGGCTGAAATGACTAGCTATACTCAAAATGGAAAGGTTTTATATATATATATATATATATATATATATATATATATATATATATATATATATATATATATATATATATATATATATATATATATATATATATTTACTGTTTTATCTGCATCAGAGTTTTAAGAATACGAGTTTTCTCATACAGTCAAACGAATGATACATCTTAACCGGGATATCTCTATCGTTTAACATATAAAATCGAGTCAATGTCAAACTCTATACATTCATGTTTGTTCAGAGTAATTAATGTTCTGGTGTTGAAAAGTAAGAGTCAGTGTTCAAAATTCCAGTCGCGCAAGAATAAAGGTCCTTTACCAGCAGTGACAAGAGAAATTCCACGTAGAAGGATGATTATTACCGTGGCATTCAGACTTGATATCTTTTGTGTTTTGCGCATGAATTTATATGCCCGATGAGGCGATGACCCCTTTGGTTCTGCAGAGACCTATCGTGGAATTTATGACCTCTGGCACCTGCCTCGTCCCTCTTCGCTTCAGTTTCGAATAGAGATCAGTGGGAGAACAATGGCGAGTGGGGCTAATGGGCGACCGCGCACGGATGAGGGACTGTGGAAGAGTTAGCTCTGACTCTGCGAAATAGCTAACCCAGAGCGACGGGTGGTTCGGTATTTCTCGCGCGCGAAATACATGACAACTTGGTAAACCTTCGTTACTAAAAATACATCTGGTCGAGACGAATTTAAAAATCTAAGAACGTAAGATTTTTGCCAAATTTTAGAGAATTTAAGAGAGGCAATAGCCTTAAGATCGCCTGATAATCTATATTGTCTAAGACGAGACTCTGTAATATTTTGTTCAAAACGAGAGCGAGGAGGATTGTAAACGACTCAGCGAAATTTTAACACGAGTCAAAGGCAATCATGCGCATCGCGCGCGCGCAACTCCAATACTCATGTATTTCGCAAGTCAGAAATTTCGCGATACAGCGGAAATACAATCCCTGGAGTACGTCGAAGCAGAAACAGAGAAGAAAATCAGAGCCACGACAGAAGCACAGAACGTTCTTAAAGAAATCTTTCATTTCTTGTAAGGTAAGATTTGTCAGGATGAGAATTCACGTGAGTTATCCACGTAATGTGCAAAAAATCTCAGAAAGACTGCATTTTTAAGCTTCGTCATGGTAGTCATTGGCAAAATAGACTAAATCCTGACGTTTGAATTAAACAATATTTAATAATAAAGATATAAACTTCATAATATAGGTGGCTTTCAGAGGGTCCCCAAAGTATAATCCTTCTTCGCATTTAAGCCTGGTTTCCATATGGTCGTAACGGTCGTAAAGATTGAGTCACGATCTTTCTCGTCAGCCGAAATACAACATTTTAGAACTGAAAATACGTGGAGTGATTATAACTAGAGAATACTTATGATTTAAATGTGGTTTCCAGGTATAAACCATTATCAACTGGCCGTTGAGAAAGATCGTGACTCTATTTTTACGACCGTATGTAAACCAGGGTTTAGCATGCTGTCTGACAAAGAGATTTCTCAATCTCAGACCATGTCTCTCCATAAATTACAGGAACAGCGATTTTGCAATTTAATGCCATATAGATTATAGTATTATTATAACAGCTATTTTTAG
Source organism: Paramuricea clavata (assembly GCA_902702795.2). Lineage (NCBI taxonomy): Eukaryota > Metazoa > Cnidaria > Anthozoa > Malacalcyonacea > Plexauridae > Paramuricea > Paramuricea clavata. The sequence continues at coordinate 31,754 of CACRXK020001562.1, forward strand.
GGCCCCGCAAATGCATGTCTGGGCAAGACAACCAGGAAATATTGTGGATGACGTCAAACTGGATTAGGAAATAGAAATAGACAATTCAAGAAAGATTGCATTGAATATTTTTGCTGGATAAGATAAACATACCACCTAGACTGTATTTGACGTGCAAGGGCATGTAACCGCGTTGTATACTTAAGTAACAATGGCCTCTAAATGCATTTGTGCAAAGATCTCTTGAACAGTGGCGCTCATGTCAACGAATACAGAGTAAAGACAAAAGCAGAGGCATCCCTCCTGGACGTCCGCCATTTTGAATATTATCAGGGGGTGAATGCCTCTCAAACGCGCACTGGCTAGGACCATGGCGTCAGCATTTTGATAGCGAATTACGGTTACGCCAAAATCATTGGAAAATCATAGGAAATACCAAAAAGTCGGCCTTCTGTATAGTCTATTCTGTGGCGTTGTAGAATATGAATAGAGACCTTACGATTTAGGACAGCAACGCGACGGTAACGGCTACCAATACAATAGATCATTGAAAAGAACTGAATAATTACAATATATGAATAATTTAGACATCCTGTGTAACGCCATTATTCGAGAATGTCTAAGCCCCTGATCAGACGAGGAATTTCTTGCTCGCGTTTGACTGCTAGCTATAAACTCTCATACGAAGCTAAGCGTAGTATGACAGACCCAAAAAGCTCGAAGCTTATGTATAAAACACTTATATTTTGCAGAGTAAATGGCGCAGTCGTTGGAAGAGGGTTTATATCATTTAAACTTAATGTCAAGCACGTCTGACTACTGTGGAATGTGGGGTCTTGATGAGCTATACAGAGTTTGCAGAGATGACGAGAACATTAATCCAGACATCGTGTGTAAAGCGAATCCGAATGATCAAGATTCATGGAACCGAACAGTTGAACAACATATCAACAATGGCAGTCAAAATAGTTCACGATTTATCTCAACGACCATTTCACGCGATGTGGCCTTAAAGTGGGCGTATTATACGATGGAAAATCCTTCTAATATCGAAGAAAGGCTGACACCACGACGAATCATAAAAATCTTCATTTCTAGGATTCCTCAAGATACAGCAAGTCAGATGATCAATCTTACAGTTGAAGAAGTGCGGAATTATTTTTTGGGCGGAGCAACTCAGATATGCCGAGCAAAAAGTTCTCAAGAAGTTCTGTTTCAAAAGTATATACCATTCTATACATGGTACCAGGGAAGTTCACAACAAGTCTTCGAATTGTGGCAACATCCACCAAAGCCCCCAAAACCGAAATCAAAAAACCCTAAAAATAATGTTTATAATGTCTTGTCCGGCAAAGGGAAAAGTGAAGCCAAGATGGCTGCCATTGACGTCCAATAGCTCTGAAAGTCGTAAACAGTTTTTATACCATTTTCCCCCCAGCTAATTCCAGTTTTTCTCTAACACACCGCATTGCTAAACAAGTTATCAGTTCATAAAACCATGGTGTTGTTCTTTAAATCGAAGTCAAAATACGAAATTTCGGTACACTCCTTTTCAAGATGGCGGAAATTGAAGGAGCTATTGGACGTCAGTTCCAGTCCCTTTCTATTGTTTTTGTCTGCGCGGTTAACACAAAGCTGGCTTCACTTTTTGGACTCAAGTTCTCACTCCAGGTATATATGGAGCTCACTGGGGCTTTATAGTTAGGAAGAGTTCTTCTCAGCCAACAAATAGAAAACAATAGGTACGCACTGCGTACATGTGGCTAGCCTATTCAGACTTTTAATCACAGCTGGAATTCACATTGTCATAAACATTCATCAAACATTCATTGTGATACAAAATTAATAATTACAATTATAGAATAATGGTCAAAATAAAACAGATTCAGTATTTTTCTTACAATTCCAACAAATGGCTTTGATAGCAATGGCACAGCCAACAATATTATTGAGTCGCACTTTAATTAATAAATGTTTTGCTTTAATAATAAGCATATACAGTACAGCAATACAAAAATATAGTGAGAGGTATTGTAATGCATGTCTAAACAATCCAGCAATTCATTAAGATTTCATTGCATGGTTTAAAAGTTTTCTTGAATTGCTGGCATTGCAAATTTCATAAAACCTTTCAATTCAAAGTTCTTCATTAATATAACATTTAATACTAGACAGATTTTAAAATTTTGAATTATTGTAAGATCTAACAGCATCAGAATTTATAAGAACTCATCCAATTGATTATGTCATCACCACTAAAACGTTTGCATATTCTGATGATTTAACCAGATCAATCTTACTATGGGTTACAAGGTCTCGATCCAGGCAGTGTTGTATCGCGCATGCAGAGTTGAGGACGAGAACACCGACAAAGACATTGTGCGTAAGATTCAGATTCGGATCGATCGGTTGAACATATCGCAAATGACAGCAGCAAATCATCACGATTTATCTCCACCACCACCTCATCTGACGTGCTCTTGAAATGGAAGAGCATAAAAATCTACCTTTCAAGGATGACTGGAATGAAAGCGTTTGATGAAATGATCAATCTCACAAATAAAAGTGTAAGAGAGCATCTCATCAAAGGAGCGACACATAGAAACTATGCGAAAAGTTCCCAAGAGGTGTTGTTTCAGAGGCGTACCAAAGAAAAACCCAAGACGACAAAATGTGTTTGAATTAATAAGCGATATGTAACATCGTAGTCAAAAACTATGGGTTCTTGAATCTTCATATCATTTGTTGACAAAATATCAGCGAAAAAAACGAGAGCGAGGAGGGTTGTAAACGACTGTTGAAGACACTTGTTTTTGCGGCAGTGAAATTTTAATACGAGTCAAAGCAAATCATGCGCATCGCGCGCGCGCAACTCCAATACTCATGTATTTCGCATGTCAGAAATTTCGCGCTACAGCGGAAGTACAATCCCTGGAGCACGTCGAATCAGAAACAGAGAAGAAAATCAGGTAAGAAACACTTTGTCAGGATGAAATCAAGTTCACGATTGTTTTCCACGTAATGTGCAAAAAATCTCAGGAAGACTGAATTTTTAAGCTTGGTCATGGTAGTCACTAGCAACATATAAAAAGACTAAATCCTGACGTTTGAATGAATGAAAACAATATTTAATAATGAAGATACAAACTTCATAATAGTTGGCTTTCAGAGGGTCCCCAGAGTAAGGCCCTTCGTCGCAGAGTTTTAGCATGCTGTCTGACAAAGAGATTTCTCAACCTCAGACCATGTCTCTCCATAAATTTCGAGAATAACGATTTTGCAATTTAACAATACCATAGTGTTATTATAACAGCTGTTTTAGAGCTCTAATGCATGTCTGGGCATGCAAGACAACAGGAAATGTGGATGACGTCAAACCGGATTAGGAAAAATTAGAATTTCTAGAAGACATTGTTGACAGAGTCTTGGTATATTTCATATCAATGGCTTACTCAAGTGAAAGGTATGGCGCACATATATATACAGTAAATACTAAATAGCATATCATCTCCATGCGTTTATTCATTAATCTTTCAAGCGATTTTATACGATGTGTACAATACAATAGTCAATAGACAATAGATATAGCTGTGGATTGAGAGATACAACGACCTGAAAATATATAAGCAGAACTTGTATGTTTCGAGCGAGGGACCTTTGTCGCGAACAGTAGTAGCCCAGGAAGTGTAGTAAATTCCCGACGAAGGGTACAGTTTTGCTTATATTTTGCAAGTAGTCGTATATCCTTCACATCGCAGCTGCCTGTTATCATGTCTACCTATCTATCGTGTACAATATCCGAAAGCTTTGTTGAAGGATTTAATAAACTGAAAAATATAAAAACAACTTCGATGTTTCTAGCGAAGATCATTATTTGTCTGAAGGTTGCTAGCGTGAAAACCCACGCGACACACGCTACTGATCACCAGACAAAGGGTTTTGCTAGAAACATCGCGAAAGTTTTTAGATTGTTCATAAGGTAATTATATCCTCAAACCACACAGCTGGAATCCAGCACTATGTAAATATTGTTTTACACAAATATTTTGTATACTGATGTATAAGTATATGCATGTTTGTCATCTGAAATGCGGGGTTAAGTGGGGGTATAATGTTCAAGAATAGGCCATGAACTTGTGGTTGGAGCTCGACAACTGGACTCTGTAGCTCAGTTGGTTAGAGCGCTGCACTGGAATCGCAGGGCCGCATATTGGATCCCTGCCAGAGGGACTATATAGTTATATTTTTCGCCATACTGCTTCTGGCTAGGTCTAATAAGTATATAAAACTCGATATGAGGGGGGGGGGGGTGTTGCCCCCGCCTCCCTGTCTCGCACGCGCATGCAACCAAGTGTAGTCAATGTATTGGTTAGAATTAGAGTACAGAGTTAGGATAAGTTATGAGAAAACACGATTACTATATATTTTGAAATCCCTATATTAAAAATGTGATTGCTTATGGGATTGACTCATCCTCCAAACATGAAATCCATGCTCAACCCAGACAGTGTCTTGCAATTATGAAACTTTAGAAAGATTAAGATACCCCGGTTTCGGTGTACGGGTACGAGTAGTGTCATCTTGTTTTACTGATGTCTGTAATTCCATCATACTTTTTCTGTTTTCTTGCAATAGACAATGATATAATGCACCTTAATTACGAGTAAAGGTGCAGACATCGACAAAAATATTGCTAACCAAAATCATGCTACCCGTACACGTACACCGAAACCGGGGTATCTTAACCTCTCTTTTATGTTGCAGAAAAACGGTCGTGCCGTGGAACGACATACGGAATCGTTGGGTAAGGTGTGCAGGTGAGAGAAACAAGGCCGAAGTAGTGAAGAAATATTTCAATACTTTTGCCACAAAACATCCTGGCTACACCTTTATAATTGCAAAGAAATTCAATGACTTGTATGATGTGTGCATCACGGCTCAACAATGCTCTGCGATCAAGACGCATTTGGAAAGGGAATTTGGCCTTTCTGGATATCTAGAAAAAGCTATGTCTATGGAAGTGCCTTGGAGAGATTGCACAGAAAAATCGTTCAGAAACGCCCAAGATTTCCGAGAATATCGAGAACATACATTAGTTTCCAAGAACAGACCCGTGATCAGGGCTAAGCATGCAGAAGCGAGGCTGCATTACAACAAAGTAAAAGATGTTTTTACAAAGAGTGCTTTTCAAATTCTCTGCTTTGATATCGAGGTGTACGAGCATAACCGTAGTATTATGTTGGAGATTGGTTACGTAATTAGTCGTTTTACTGCAGGCGTGAGGTACCTGGGTTTCGGCAGCCAAGGCGAGAAACCAGACGTAACCCTGGTCACTAAGCGTCATCTCATCATTCGAGAAAATCTTCACTACAAGAATGGTGATGGAGTTCCAGATAATCGACATGGGTTCAGGTTCGGTTCCTCGGAAACCTTGTCGCTTGCAGATGCAGTGAGAAGGTGATTATTTTTATTCAAACTACCGTCCCTCCAGGGCTTATTTATTTCAGGTATATCTGAGGGGGTATTGGGAAGAAGGGCGTATTCATTTAGATTATGGGAGGGGTGGGGTGGGGGCTTACGTTCACAACGAATTAAAGCCACACCGTAAGATCGGAAGTATATGAAGTTGGCAAAGCCACGTTTTCGTAGGCCAGTGTAGTGCTCTGACCAGCCATATAATTCATTATTATAATTATGTAATATTTCAAATGCGACTATGAGGACTGGACTGGATTTCAAGTCCGCGACATTTGGTCTTGAAATCTAGCCAAGTCCGAATCGGAAGATTTGAAATGACATCTCATACGAATAAATCACTACGTAGTGATTGAATTAATTTCAATCCAGTCCTAGCTAGGACTGGATCAATATAATACTCATTAAAAATTCATAAACCTTGTGATAAATCATTTCAGCCAAAATATGTCACGTGGAGTGACTTTATATCTGATAAACTCATCTTCATTAGTATTCTTTATATAATTCTTCATCCTAATTAGTATGATTATATAATTGTTCATCTTAATTAGTATTCTTTTGTAGTCGTATTTTAAGCTATTCAAAACACTCGAACTCGTGTTTTATCATATCCAAAACGCTCGGCTGCGCCTCGCGTTTTAAATATGATAAAACACTCCTTCTCGTGTTTTAAATACTACTTCACCTGGTATCCAGTATTATGATGTGAGCAAAATTTGAGATTATCATGTTAAAGGTTTCGTGAAGATGTCAGAGAATGTGATTACATCCTTGGTCACTCAGTGAAACATGACGACGCCTACCTCAGAAATATAGGCGTCGATTTGAGCGAGCTTGGTAAGGAAATGTTCGACACACAAGTCGTCCAAACCTACAAAGAAAGTTTGAAAGAAAGTGAGAAATATTTCATGCGTGGTCTGTCTCATCTATTGAAAGAGTACAAGGTTAATTATGAAGAAAGTGATCTACATAACGCTGGCTGTGATGCCTTCTATACGATGATGGTGTTTTTACGACAGATGGAATACAGTGCTGAGGAAGTCAATACCATCATCGCATCTTAATAGGAACACGTTGATTTTACGAAGAATATTATTACACTTTTGATATGAATATATTAATAACAATACAGTACAGTACATGTAGTACAGTAATGACATTTAGATGATATGTAGAGGTACAACCTTACATATTGACAGGGAATTGATATCTAGTTGTAGACAATTTTTGAAAAAAATTGTATGGGTTTTTTATATGTAGATACAGAAATATATTTGAACGCAAATTTATATACATTTTTTGGACGTAACCAGGAGCAGTTGGGACAAATGCAACTATAGCTCCTCTGGCCGGAATCAAACCTGCTGTCCTGCGATTCAGGTGCAGCGCTCTAACAGAGCTCCGATTTTCTCACAGCTGGAAAATGAAAAAAATTAAATCGTATTCAGTTTAATCAAAGGGGATGGATCGCGGTAATGCCAAAGCTAAGATGAAATACTGGATTCATTAAAATACGTCATGGTTGTTAGTTGAGCAAACATCTTTCTCCATAAATTTCGGAAAGAGGGATTTTGCAATTAACCATACCAACGAAAAATTGACAGAAAGAATCGAAGACCCCTTTACAGAAATTTTCATCGCAGGTAAGAATGCCTATGTTATCATCCATAACGTGCGCTCTCTTTTCAACGATTCGAATTGACTTATACAACAACTATATTTTATTATTCTTACCACCTGCCAACACAATATTTCCTGTTTAATATTCTTTTATTCAACTTTCGCTTTTCAAAAATTTCCCACAACAATTCTAATATTTTTAGCTTTTTTACATGCTTCCTACTGTGACGCGGTTAATACATTCAGCTTATTACCATTGTAGAGCAAGTAAGAAACGGTTAACGTCGACAGTATTTTGATAAAAGTACAGTACAAAAGAAGTTCAAATCACTTAAAAGCAGAAGTGGCAGACCATTGGGATATTTTATAAAATGGCTCACTCATTGCAAAGGTATGGCGTACTTTTAAGTATATCAATTATGTTTCAGGCACTTTCATAATACGTGTAAAATACTTACAGACTGTAAGTATATAGATCTTTATCATAGCTGTTCAGAGATCGTTTTGTAATTATTAAATTTTATATTCCAGAAAAGTAGTGCCATGGAATGACATGCGGAATCGTTGGGTAAGATGTGCAGGGGAGAGACACAAGGCCGAAGTAGTGAAGAGATATTTCAACACATTTGCCGCAAAACATCCTGGCTACACCTTTATAATTGCAAAGAAATTCAATGACTTGTATGATGTGTGCATCACGGCTCAACAATGCTCTGAGATCAAGACGCATTTGGAAAGGGAATTTGGCCTTGCTGGATATCTAGATGAAGCTATGTCTCTGGAGGTGCCTTGGAGAGATTGCACAGAAAAATCGTTCAGAAACACCCAAGATTTTCGTGAATATCGAGAACATACATTAGTTTCCAAGAACAGACCCGTGATCAGGGCTAAACATGCAGAAGCAAAACAGCACCACGACAAAGTGGAAGATGTTTTTGCAACCGCCCGCAGGAGAGCTTTTCAAATTCTATGCTTTGATATCGAGGTATACGAGCACAACCACGACATTATGTTGGAGATTGGTTATGTCATTTGTCAATTCTCTCCAGTCACACGTTATACGAGCTACAGGAGCCAAGGTGACAAACCAGACGTAACCCTGGTCGCTAAGCGTCATCTCATCATTCGAGAGAATCTTCACTACAAGAATGGTGATCGAGTTCCAGATAATCGTTATGGGTTCAGGTTCAGTTCTTCTGAAACCTTGTCAATGAAGGTTGCAGTAAAAAGGTGGATATTTGTAAATATTTTATATTTACAATTTTGTAGGTTATGCCCAATAAATACGTGAATACCCCACCAAGGTCGTCCAGGGGCGCAACTGTTGGGGGGAAGGCGACACCCCCCCCCCCCCAAGTTAAAATGGTGTGATACTCGGAGGCAAACTTTGTCTAGTGCTGGGCTGGGCAAAGCAGTTGAAGTCATGTGTAGAAAAGATAGAAAAGTTTACGAATTTCATGGCAGATTGATTGGTGACCACGCCCATTTATCGGGCAAAAAGAACTGAGGTCGTCTTTTAAATGAAGTAACAAACCCCTTTATTAAGCCCCACGCTCAGTTTACAAGAAACACCAATGTGCATTGGTTGATTAGTCGCCCAAGTGGCTACCGGTCGCCAAATTTAATATCAGTTCGCCATAAATCAATGTATTCTGAGGTATTCCTTGATATATAGATAACATAAGAAAACCCCGGTTGTTTAATATGTCGGGAAATTATATGCAAAAGCAGATACTTAAAACTTAAGATACTGAAATATTGTATTGCTTTCGATTACTTTAATCATTTCATATCATCAAATATCGGGTCTCCAGATAAAAAAAATCTCTGTCGCAATTGGCTACCTGCATGGCCATTTTAACCTCTGATGTATCGAGTTTACTTTCGAAATCTCAGATTTTAATTTCCAACCTGCAAACGGGCACATTCTTGCCTTACGAAATTAGGGAATTCATAACGCTTGCGGAGAGGGTTATATAGTCTAAAGCCGTCTACAGTGTTTCTTATCTGTAGTGTTTCTTATCTGTTGTGATTCTGCACTTCTGCCCCCTCTTTATTGAGCTTCCCCCTCTCCAGTAGTGCCTGCTTAATAAACCCCCCTGAGTGGCTTAACGGAAGATTTATCCTGTATGAATAATCAATAAAGTTTACATTATTTTTATTATCATGTTAAAGGTTTCGTGAAGATGTCAGAGAATGTGATTACATTCTTGGTCACTCAGTGAAACATGACGATGATTACCTGAGAAATATAGGCGTCGATTTGAGCGAGCTTGGTAAGGAAATGTTCGACACACAAGTCGTCCAAACCTACAAGGAAAGTTTGAAAGAAAGTGAGAAATATTTCATGCGTGGTCTGTCTTATCTATTGAAAGAGTACAAGGTTAATTATGAAGACAGTGATCTACATAATGCTGGCTGTGATGCCTTCTACACGATGATGGTGTTTCTACGACAGAGGGAATACAGTGCTGAGGAAATCAATACCATCATTGCATCTCAATAGGAACACGTTGATTTTACGAAGAATACCATGACAATTTTTTTATATAAATACGATTAACTGCAATATTATTAACAGTATAGTAATGACATTTAGTTGGTTTGTAGAGGTACAACCTTAAATATTGATAGGGAATTGATATCGAGTTGTAGACAATTTCTGAAAAAAAATGTATGGGTTTTTTATATGTAGATGAAATATTTGAACGCAAGTTTTTATACCATTTTTTAGACCTACCCAGGTGCAGTTGCGACAAATGCAACTATATAGGCTCTCTGGCAGGAATTGAACCTGCGCTTCAACAGCGCTCTAATTTTCTCACAGCTGGAAAATGAAAAAAATTAAATCGTATTCAACTTAATCAAAGGGGATGGATCGCGGTAATGCCAAAGCTAAGATGAAATACTGGATTCATTAAAATACGTCATGGTTATTAGTTGAGCAAACATCTTTCTCCATAAATATTGGAAAGAGGGATTTTACAATTAACCATACCATAGCAACGAAAAAATTGGCAGAAATGTCTTATTAAAGTACTTTATATAATGAAGTTCAGTGTTAGCAAATGAATATATTCATTGATACTGACATTTTATCCACGTAAAAGGATATTTATTACCGTGGCATTCGGACTTGATTTATTTTGTGTTTTGCGCATTCATTATGCCGGATGAGAAGTGGTGTATTCAAGTGCATTCTGGGAAGAGGTAATTCGCGGAAGTGCAATCACAAAATGCATAAGTGCGTAGCGAAGAAAGAAGAAGAATAAGTCCTCAAAAGAAATTCATATCTTGAAAGCTGCCTGTTTTGAAAGGTAAGGATGACAATGTGATCAGATATGACAATGCCCTCAGATTATTACGTTAACTAAGCACAATCTCAGAAAGACCGAGCTATCTTGTAAGCGTATCTCACGGTGCAGAATAATAAAGCCGCCAGATTGAATTTCAACTGAATTTATGTCTTCAAGAAAATCCTATAAAATCCGCGTGTTTTTGATAAAATTAATTAATTTATTTCAACTCATATGTACGTAAAGCAAGCTTCATAAACAAGAAGACAATTTAGTACTGTAAATGACTGCCTGGCTATGCATACAATGCAACCATTCTCAAATGTGCTGCCTTCATTTCCGCTCAACTGTTATGACGACGGAAATATTCTACGCGCAAAAATAATTCTTTACAGAGCCGATGTTTGAATGAATAAAAACAAAATGGTTACTAAAATGTAGCAATTAATATTCTCAGTCACGGTAAGGGTTGCACCCGTATGTTGCCTTGATGCCCTATATATTTACCAAGATGATGACGGTCATCAATTAATAATTCATGAGGAAAACACAAAAAAAAGCATAAGCGTCCCTTTAAATTTGCACCCTATGAATTCAAATTCCATTTTTGTGCGCAACTCGAAAATTTACTTTTCAAAATAATTTTAGTGGTACAGATACTAGTAGACCCCAAACTACCCATGCTTGCATAAAGTTTTCACAAATTTTACAGAACTTGCAGTTTAGCGAACATTTTCGAACTTTGCACTTTATTATACACCCTGTATATCTGTGCTACTCACCAACAGGAAAACATGTACATCAATATTAACAACGAATGGCTGGGACACCATGCGCAACAGTATAAACCAATTAGCCATTTCCCAAAGTCCTGGGTCTGGTCGCGCAAATCCCTTGATGAAGGGACAAGAAATATGGCAGCACACATTTAAATGAAATGTTTAATGTAAAAAGGAGATATTTCATTTCTGGTCGTGTAAAAAGTTGATATTTGATAGTGGATACTTCTACTCTTTCCCATATTTGACGCCTGTCTCCATATATTTTGTCCCTCCAAACGATTCCGGAATGCACTGTGATCTCGTTTGGGAAAAGGCTAATTACTATGGGCCATTTCTTTACATATATAAATACCTAACAGCAAGCTATTTGATTGTTCAGACTCCGACCAGTGTTACGTTTTAAACACACTGTCTTCCAAGATCTGGAACATATGGCATCAAAATCTGTAGCAAGGGCGAGTTAATTAAAGAAGTATACCCGTAACAATGTCTTAAAAACTCAATAATTCATGAGGAAAACACAAAGAAAATTATTACCGTGTCGGTGGTTTTATTTGTGATAAAAAATCATGTTAATTTACATAAACTTTAGCTTCGATTTTCTCGGTTTAGATAACGCTGATTTTTAAAATTACTTCGCCAATGAACTCATCAGATGGGTCGTTTTTTAAGCCATTTAAAACACTCGTAGTCCGTGATTTATCAGATATAAAACACTCGGCTGTCGGCTCGTGTTTTATATCTGATAAAGAACTCCTGCTCGTGTTTTAAATAGTACTTATAAATTGATGTTATCCATGCTTAGGTTCATTTATACATATCATGTTCTTGTCACGCACACGAAGAATGTACATACCCGTCTAACGAGTAGTATCATTGGCTTTAATTTACTATATCTTTCAGGATCTGCGTGTGTTATTACTTGAGATTACTCTCGCTGTGTATATAAAGCCAGCAGTAAGGAGGGCACAACCTACTCAAAGTATCCATACACTCGGACTGAGAAGAGCTAGAACACTATGCTTCCAGCAAGACTACCACCTTTGAGCTTCACTCCACAACAGATAGCTAATATTTGCGAAACTTTGGAAGAAAGCGGAGATATTGATAGGCTGGCAAGATTTTTGTGGTCACTACCAATAGCTCCAGCAACGCTTGAAGCGCTAAGTAAAATGGAAAGCGTATTACGCTCGCAAGCTATAGTCGCATATCACACAGGGAACTTTAGAGATCTATACTACATTTTGGAGAACCACCGTTTCAGCCGTGACTCTCATAGCAAGCTACAGATGATGTAGCTGGAAGCTCATTATGTCGAGGCAGAAAGGATGAGAGGACGATCACTTGGTCCGGTTGACAAATACAGAGTACGAAAGAAGTTCCCGCTACCACGAACAATCTGGGATGGTGAGCAAAAGACGCACTGTTACAAAGAAAGAACACGTACACTACTGCGCGGATTTTACCTCCAGGATCCATACCCCAATCCTACTAAGAAGATAAAGCTGGCGCAAGATACAGGCCTTACTCCGACACAAGTCGGAAATTGGTTTACAAATAGACGACAACGAGACAGAGCTGCCGCAGCCAAACACAAGTAAGTAAGAAATTGGCTAGTGTACAAATCTTCTTCCCCAATCAGTTACCATTGTGTGAACTGGCTCGTAAGTGTTTAAAGCTCCCTCTTATTAACTTGGCTAGTTTACAAAACGTCTTCAAATTTGCTGCACGAGAAACAAAAGAAATAAGATCAAAACGCAATTAACTAGTGAATCAAAACCATAATCAAAATCTGAATCAAAACTTGAATCAAAACCATAATCAAAATCTGAATCAAAACCATAATTAAAATCTGAATCAAAAACTTGAATCAAAACCATAATCAAAATCTGAATCAAAATCTGAATCAAAACCATAATCAAAATCTGAATCAAAATCTGAATCAAAACCATAATCAAAATCTGAATCAAAACTTGAATCAAAACCATAATCAAAATCTGAATCAAAATCTGAATCAAAATCATAATCAAAATCTGAATCAAAACTTGAATCAAAACCATAATCAAAATCTGAATCAAAATCTGAATCAAAACCATAATCAAAATCTGAATCAAAACTTGAATCAAAACCATAATCAAAATCTGAATCAAAATCTGAATCAAAACCATAACCTGGATTAAAACCTGGTTCTGATTCAGGTTTTGATTTTAATTCATAATCAAACTGCACCTCACTGCACAATTATCCCTCATAGCCCCCCTGATACCCCATCATTTGTCTACAAGTACTACGTAATGCTGCTTTTGGCCACCGATTTGCCTGGGAAGGAGACAAACAGGCTGCTCTATTTACTGTTCGGCGAGTACACCGGATAGAACACCAACAGAATCGAACCGAAAACGGTCACGTGACTGTTCTGGTTGCCCCTATTTTGAGTAGGGGCAGCCAGAACAGTCACGTGACCGTTTTCGGTTCAATTGTACTAGTGTTCCGAACTTTCCGGAATGCTCCGAACAGTAAATGCGGCAGCCTGTAGTTTAACTAGTTTGTCTGGACACTATGACTGACGATTCGTCAAATCGGAATTTTAAAATAAGTTTTCTTTTAATTAAGATTCAGTAAATATATAATCATTTTTAATTAAAAGACATCTCTGAAGTATGCATGGATATAGGCCTATATACCAATGTATATTTCGTAGTTTCAAATTGCTTGTAAGTTGTGGTATAACTATTTTGTTTTTAAGGCGTGCAGCTATAAATAATAAATTGAAACCGAGTTGATGTTGCCCAGACGATTTGTAAAAGACAATTATTCAAAATACTGCGGATTTCGATATAGCGTTTCAGCGCTTTAATTTCCGATAATTATTTTTTCCGTTAAAACATATACGTTACTAAGGGTCAATGTCAATGTCAATGTTACTAACAATCTCGTACCCAGAGCCACTCAACGATGGCTCTGGGTAGTGGTCTTTGCCCGTTGTTTTCTTGTTCGTTGTTTATCATTTGTAAATGTAACTGTTATATTCATGTTTATCTCGTCACTGAGCAACAAATTTATTGATATTTTTGAAATTGTAGCGTATAAAAGGCCTCAAAATTAGTTACTAGCCATTTATACGCTACAATTTCAAAAATATATTTCGTAGTTTCAAATTGCTTGTAAGTTGTGGTATAACTATTTTGTTTTTAAGGCGTGCAGCTATAAATAATAAATTGAAACCGAGTTGACGTTGCCTAGACGATTTGTAAAAGACAATTAAATATTCAAAATAACGCTTCTTTTCTACGAAAACAAATCGCATTATTCTTACAACAACGCGACATTTTTCGTATAAAGTAACTGTTCATATAACGGAAAATTTCAGACAAATCTTGGACAAATTAAAGATGGCTTATTCGACACAAAGCGCACGGGCATGGTAAGGGAGGCTGAATACATATTATACATATAGCTATATATACACACAAGATACGCAGTATATACGACAACCAACTTTCTAGGTTTTCCATCAAATTTTAGTTTCATTATAGCAAATTCAAGATATAAATTCGCCTACAATTGTGTGTCGTACATAAAATGCAAGTCGAGAAATTCGTTATAATAGAAAAATCATGAACCATTACAAGTAAGGCAGCATGTAAGGTTTCAGACGTCTAATTTTCATGTGCCGAATCTAGACAAGCATGACACAACAGTGTAGGATGAAAATGTTGAATAACGCCAAGCCTGATCCAACATCTTTTTTTGTTGCAGTGAAGAAGTTATGTTCAGCTGGGCAAAGATGAGAAAGAAATGGATTGACTTTGCTATGAAAAAATCAGATGAGACAGGTAGAAAGGTCTTAACGTATTTAAACATGTTCGTTCCAAACAGTGGTGGATTTTCCTTTACTATAACACAGTTGTACGACGAGCTGTTTCACGTTTGCGTCACAACTGAACAATATTTAAAAATCAAACGTGAATTAGAAGAGGAGTTCGACCTAGAGTTACCAGTCGTTCGGGAACAGGGATTGCTTTCTGGGGGAGCAAGGCAAGAAGAACGGGTTAGAAACAACACGGAATTCTCGCGATTACGTGAAGAAGATTTGGTTGAAATGAACAAACCGATTATCAAAAGAAAACACGAAGAAGCACAAGATCACTTTGCCTTGGTGGAAAATGCTTTCAGTATACAGGATCAAAAAGATTTCTTGGCATTTGATAGCAAGGCGTACGAGCACGATTACTCAAAAGTTCTTGAAATCGGCTACGTCATTGTTCGTTTCTCACGACATGGCACAGAAGGTAATCTTCCCAAGGCAAAAGTGATTAATCGGAAACATCTGATAATTGAAGAGAATCTTCACTTGAAGAACAAAGATAATGTTCCAGACAACGGAGATGAATTCAAGTTTGGTGTTTCGGAGACCTTGTCGCAGGAGGATGCAGTGGAAAGGTTTTTATTTGTAAAGACTGTCGCATACAACCTGCTTACAACTTGAGTTGTACTGTGTAAATCAAGCACACAACTCACCTACGTTGTGTAAGTACACAACTCGCCTACGTTGTGTAAGTTGTAAATGTAAGCAGGTTGCATGTGACAGTTTTAGGTACAAGTTGTGTATTTTAAACATGTAAATGAAGAGCCATACTGTTAAAATGTTACCCTGCAGTAATTTATAATTATCATCATTTTCGTGTTCACGGAGACCTTCTGCAACGGTACTATAGTGTCAACTTGTTGTTCATGATGACATGAAGATGAAATCTTTTTAATTAGGTTTCAACAGATGTCTACCACTTTTCTATTTTCTGAGGTTGATTATTAGTTCATATTATTTCATATTTCAAATTTATACACTCGTTAAGACTGGTCTACACTATCAAAGTTTCTGTGATCCAGTAGGAATTTTGCATGTTAGGTAAATTCTAAGTTTTGAAGGATTTGTTTAACACCGAGCCAGTTCCCTCAAACACTTCTTACAAATCCTTCAATTAAAACTTAGAATAGTGTAAACCACGCATTAATCTTCCCTTACTATCATGATTATCATTACTATTACGATCCCTCATGACTTATTATCACTATTATTACTATTATTTAAAGGTTTCGTGAAGGTGTTAGAGGAAGTGATTACCTTCTTCAACATTCAGTGAAACATGACGATGCTTACCTCAGAAATATAGGCGTCGATTTGAGCGTCCGTGGTAATGAAATGTTCTACACTCAAGTCGTCCAAACCTACAAAGGAAGTTTGATAGAAAGTGAGAAATATTTCATGTGTAGCCTGTCCTTTCTGATGGGAAAATATCTCGGCTATCAAGAGCGTAATCTACAAAATGCTGCTGGTAGTAAAGCCATCTACACGATGATGGCGTTTCTACGACAGATGGGATACAGTGCTGAGGAAGTCAAAACCATCATCGCATCTTAATAGGAACGCACAGATTTTCTAAGGAATATTAATCATTTTAATAACAGTATAATAATAGTAATAACCACATCGAATGTAATTTAGTTTAGTATTTTGTTTTATCTTAATACTGTAAATTTTGCAAAATTATCTTATAATATTGTAATTTAGATATAGGTTTGCAGAGCTCCAGTTGATAGCAGTAGTTTAGTATTTTATTTTATCTTAATACTGTAAATTTTGCAAAATTATCTTATAATATTGTAATTTAGATATAGGTTTGCAGAGCTCCAGTTGATAGCAGGAGTTCTTACTGATTGGACTACCCTGTAGAAATAAAGGTTTAAAAAAAAACTAAAAAGCATTAAATCATGACCGGATTTTGAGGGGAGATGTAGGGAGGCACGCACCTTCCCTGAGATCGCTTTGCGCCTCTCTGAAATTTCATGCCGCTACCCCTTGAAATTTCATGCCCCTCCCCCCCCAAACGTTTGAGACGTCTCATGCATGCATGTAAGCTGGAAAGGCGAATTATATAATAACTACAGTGAAACACGCAATTTGATTGGTCAATAGCCGTGCAGGATCAGGCTATCCTGCACGAGGTATTAAAATGCCTTCGCGGAATTGTCGCGGGATTCTCAAAATGTCATTGTTTCACTGTAGTTATTTTATAAAACAATTACCAAATGGTTTTCCAAGCAGGATAGCGTGATCCATGCACTTGGGATGTTGCTCGACTTTCGGAAAGCGTAAAAATACACTCGCCTGCGGCTCGAGTATTTTTACGCTTTCCGAAAGTCTCGCGACATCCCTCGTGCATGGATCACGTAATCCTGCACGGAAAACCATTCGGTATTCCTTTAAT
>CACRXK020001563.1:4647-52627 GCA_902702795.2 Paramuricea clavata
CATCATCATAACCATAACCATCATCATCATAACCATAACCATCATCATCATAACCATAACCACCATCATAACCATAACCACCATCATCATAACCACCATCATCATAACCATAACCACCATCATCATAACCGTAACCACCATCATCATAACCATAACCATCATCATAACCATAACCACCATCATAACCATAACCACCATCATCATAACCATAACCACCATCATCATAACCATAACCACCATCATCATAACCGTAACCACCATCATCATAACCGTAACCACCCTCATCATAACCATAATCACCATCATCATAACCGTAACCACCATCATCATAACCGTAACCACCCTCATCATAACCATAACCACCATCATAACCATAACCAGAACTATCATCATCACTCTTGCCATCACCAACATAAACACACACCATCATGGCTATTACTATAAAATTTCTATCATATAGACAAATTTAGGTAAAGATAAGTTGTGAGATAACATCGCTACTTTGAAGTCCTCAATTTATATATTTTATTCTAGGCTCTCTGACAAACAAGATGCAAGGTCCCGGCTCCATACGACATAGTGGAGGCAAGTGTATTCATGTTTTACTGGACACTTTCAACAAACCCAAAGAGGGACAATTCCTTGTGACATACGAAGGATGTGCAAAAGACAGGCTGGAGTTCCAGCTCTGGCCGAATGGAACACTGATGCTTACTAGACATAGCATGTGCGTGAAGCCTACTGACCGGATGACTGATGGAGTGAAGGTTGGTAAAAAATTTTAAATATATTTCTAGTTTAGAGATATATTTCTTGTACAATGTGTTAACGCTGAACGAGAACAAACAGACATAATGGGTTATAAATATGGCGTACTTAATCTCTAACTTTATTTTCACTGCTTACATTACCAACATATTTACTTACCATATACGTACTCTTTTTTTCGAGGTGGGTGTTTTCAGTAGTTGGGATGCGACAGACACGTGGAGTTGGACTGCCCAAGAATCACTGCAGTACAAAAAGAAAATGTGTCTTCAGCCTGAAACTGGAGGGGTGAACCCAAGGAATGGTATAAAGCTCGTGCTTGACTCAGTCTGTGATGAGCGACAAAACTTCTTCGAGTTTGTGCCCAGTAAGTATCTCTCAGTGCTTTATATAACTGGACTATCTCACGTGAATTGTCAAGGGGAAAAGTAAAAGGTGATGGCAATCTGTATGTCATTTATATGCCAAAGGAAAGGGGTTGTGAGTCACATAGTTTTAACTAACTTGATTTATATTGGGAAACTGTATCAATTTTAAACTGTTTTAACTTTATAATTTGTATTAGGTAGCTTTTACTCGCCCAATTCTATAAACTGTTCTTTGTAGAAATCCAGTAGAGATCATTCCTTATTTGTTCAGTGTTACTACCGAGTACCTGAGAAAACCTGCGCTGTTTGGTCAAACCATGGATAGTGTTTTTATGATCCATGGTCAAACAGAAGCACTCTTCTCACATTGGAACAAAGGGAAAGTAAAATCCAACAAATGTATATTGCAGAAAGAATGTCACATGCACCAAACACTGTGGCGCTAACACTATACACATAGCTTCACTTTCCTGTAGGCTCCCTTAAATCTATACTCTCTCCAGATTTTCAGGCTTAACCAACATCACGTTTCTCATTTCATCCAATTAAGCATCTGGTTGGTATTTATACATCGAAGCCTTGCCACCAAGGCAACCGAACGACAAAGCTCGATTGATCTCGCCATCGACAATAGAGACCAAATCCTGTCTCCTCTTCTTTTACCACATGTTCGGCCATGACATGGGTAAACTTCAGGTATTTATTTTTATACATGTATTTATTTCTATTTATTTACTAACTTTCCCAAACGGTCCACATGCCATTGTCATGGCATCGGGTGACAGGGTGAACATACATAAACATGGTATCATACATATACATCCCTTATCGGAGTGAAACCTTTGGTGGTGAAGATTAATTTGAAGTGAACAAACCTATATTATACAATATTTTCTCGATCTTTGTAGTATCGAGTACTGTCCAATCTATCGCAGAGCCTGATATAACATTCGAAAGTTGGCTGGAAGATGTCCAACCAAAGTAAACTTTGATTGGAAACTTCCAAATTTGGTCGGCCATTTCTTTATTTCATTCTAACTCCCAGCATCCATTGTGTAAAGTATATCAATATATAAATATTACTTTATGCTATACACTATACAGTATAATTTAAAAATATATATATGTATAATTTTAGGTCTACGTGAAATCTGGGGGTAGGATGTATTCAGTGTGGAGTCGTTCTGGAGAGCAAGGTGTCGAATGGTATCAAGCACAAGTGGCTGTAAACAATCAAATGGCGTTATATCAGGTGAGCATGTAGACCTGTGAGCACCAAATATAACTGAATGCAAAGATCGCAGATATAGATGGGCAGGGTCTTTGCTAGAATTTTTGATTTTGAGAGTGTTTTCAAATTTCCAGGGTGTGTGCTTGCCAATTAACCAGAATAGCCAAATGCACGGTGTTCTATTCTTTTCAAATCAAGGCGCGGATACGCTTATATTTCGCACTGACATTACAGTCTCGGGAGCATTTGAAGCCATTTTAACACCATATTTTTCCCATTATCTACACAGCTAAAAACGATCAGGTTGTTGCAATATTGATGAAAACAGTATTGAACAATGTTGTGCGGCCCACATTGTTCACAGTTATTAACAATACAATCTCGTACCCAGAGTTTGCCCGTTCGCAGCAGCTAACCTGCGAACGGGCATACTCTGGGTACGAAATTGTCAACAATATTGAACAATATTGTTACATCCGAATTAAGCGAAGGTAACGGCAGACGGTCATGCCGTCCTGCGACCTTTGTAGCGGGGTGTCACAGAGAACAGGTGTTCGTTTGCTGGATACGACCTACAGACGACTATAGAGTGTGATCCTTTTTCCACTGACTATCAGTATGGTGCCGGAAGTCTGCCTTGGCAGAATTGTCATGGCAAACTCCTATTGCTACAAAAATTCGCCTTATTATTACGTTTTTTGTTGTTTTTGCCATAGCCGTTTGCCATCTGCCAGTTTTGCCATAAATGTTTGGCAGTTTTTGCCTGATGTTTTCCAATGTGCCATTGCGGTCTTGCCTACAAGGCTAGATCGCTGACTGGCCTTGATTGATGTCACCAACTCAGATACCTTGCCGTTAAACTAGAAACTTTCGTACGACATAAATAGGAGGAAATTGTGTCTGTTGTAAGTATCAACACTCTATTTTAAGGAGTGTTGCTAATATGGCTTACCATGGCTACACGGCTTTACATAAATACTGAAGCCGTGTTCGTTTTATCTTGCCGTGTTTTTTTCCCCTTTTTTGAGCGTGATAACACGGCCAACGGCCCAAATGGTCTTCTAGCTAAGACCCGGTAGGTGGGTATAGAATTATAAATACATGCTTGTTAAAGTGCTAAATATTTTTCAAGTCGATCTACCAGTGAACGGAAACGACCACACTTTTCTACTTTTCTTCCAGTTTGTAATCGAAGGTGTACGCGGTAAAGGTGACTGGGGAGACATTGCAATTGATGATATCTCTCTCATGGTTTCATGTCCTCCAAGAGGTGAATCACTTGTGTACTAATAGCTCTGTAGGCCGAAGTACCATCAATCCGTTGACAAAATAGAGTAGGAAAGCTGGGTTTCTTCGTAGTTCTCCTTCGGTACCACGTGTATGTTATAACATATTTTTACCATTTTAGAAAATCAAACTATTAAACCGACTTCGGTAAATAATAATGGAAGTGAAAAGCCGACAACAACATTTACAGTCTCCACTACAATTTTACCATCTCCAACTATATATTGGTCTGAAGGCAAGTGAGGTTTTTGTTATTACATAGTGATGTATTGTATATAGTAATGTATACAGTTTTTATGTAGTTGTTTCGTAGTGCACGGTGAAGCTTGTGGTGTGGATTGTTTTGTGTAGTGAAGGGAGGAGTGCTAATCATCATTGCTTGTAAGAAGCATGACCGATGTGGGAGGCTCTGGCTGCCCAAGGTGGCCAGGTTAAAATAAAAGGGTTAACTTCTTGAAAACCAGAGTACCTGGAGAAACCCTCGAACCACAGCAGAGGACTAACCACAACTCTACGTACAAACAGATTAATTGAGTCAGATCAGGGTCGCCCATCAAGCAACAATACCTGGTCCTCAACCTTCACCAGTAGGCTTAAATAACTTACTCTTTTATACTTTTTATTCACATAATCAATGTGGATTCAATTTACCCTATGCAAATAAGAATTTAAAAAATCTATTTTTCTGCAGACAAGGGAACGGATGACTTCAGCAAAATCATTATGATAGCGATAACACTAGGTTTTAGCGTATTTGTTAACATTGTGCTTATCGTCTTATGGATAAAATACAAACTACTGAAACGGGCTTCAAAATTATCAACTCCTGTCAATATTCCATTGGAGACGAATGAAATTTCACCAGAACCATTGCCAGTTGATGAGGTAAATTATTTATGGTCATGGTGTTGGCAACACAGTGAATGGTTATTACATATGGGCCTCTAGGAAGAACAGTTTTGAATTGATAGCGCTATCCAATTCATATACAAAAAAAAATTAATTTAGTTTAGATTTCTTTCTGTAGTAACACTGGATCAATAAGAGATGACTCTTACTGGGCCTCTATAGCTAAGAAGAACAGTTTTGAACTGATAGCGCTATCTAATTAATATATAAAAAAAGTTAGTTTAGTTTAGATTTCTTTCTGTAGTAACACTGGATCAATAAGAGATGACTCTTATACTGGGCCTCTAGGAAGAACAGTTTCGAACTGATAGAGTTATCCAAAAAATATATTATAGTTTTAGTTTAGGTTTCCCCCCGTAGTAACACTGGATCAATAACAGATGGGCCTCACTCAGAACCTCTAGAACTGATAGAGCTATTTAGCATAAGTAAAGATACTTTAGCTTGTACTTGAACTTCGAGGGTTTTTCTGACTCCAGTCGTTCTCTCCTTCATAAAAAAAAACAACTCTTAGAAATTAGTTGTGAAGCACGTGTCTCGGGTGAATTGGGCACACACCCTGTGTGTAATCGTCATTAAAGAAATCATAATCTTTCTTATAAAAAACAGGAGGCATGTCACGAAACTGTCACAAGAGAGTTTTACGATGACTTCGGCACAAGTGGAAGCGAGTCTGAAGGCCCATCAGCTGAAGGTCAGTATATATTATATCTTGGTTGAAAAGAAACCAATCTTGATAACTGGTTTACTGTATAGCAAGTGTCAAAGTCTCAATAATTCACCTTGTATTTCGAAACTAATAAAGCTGTCCGGCAGACATGCTGAAACTCTTGAAAGAACTTTGCTTTGATCTTGCTGCATGGTTGACGCGAATATAACTCGCGTCTCAGTTCTGGTTTTATTATTGATGTTCACGCAGTGAACATGACGTTTTAGATATAGGAGATAAGGTTTTGACCAATCAGCAACGAGGGTTGCAACTGTCGCCTGCCTATGACTACCAACTCTAGTCAACTTGGAGCTGGTTCAAATTTTGATGAGAGTTTTTGCTACGCGCGCTAATATTCAGTCAAATCTCGTCAACTGTCAATCTCGTTCCCCGAGCCTGCGATCCTCGGGAAGGAACGTGAGGCTCTGGGATAATTGAACTGCGCATTCCATATCAACAGCCAATCAGAGTCCTCTCCGAAACGGATTATCCCAGAGCCTCGCGTTCCTTCCCGAGGATCGCAGGCTCGGGGAACGAGATTGGTCAACTGTCAGCACAACCTCGTATCCAGGCGCCTCGCTGGAGGCCCTCCCGAGCTTGGGCCTGAGGATCAGAATGGGTCTTTGCTCCACGATAGTTGAGAAAAATCTCGTGCGGACTCTCGCTTCTCAACTCTCTTCTTTGTTTGACCAGGGCTTTATAATAAACATCAGGGGCCACGTAACGAAACTGTCGCAAGCGTTCATCGAGAGTTTTACGATGACGTCGACACAAATGCAAACGCGTCTGAAGAATTATCATCCGAAGGTCAGTAATATCACAGATGAGATTATTATCTAAATATATATATATATATATATATATATATATATATATATATATATATATATATATATATATATATATATATATATATATATATATATATATATATATATATATATAATAATATATAATAATAATAATTCAGTTTCTTTGAACGTATATGTAGTGAAGAGTGCTCAATATTACAAAATAGAGCGATTTATTAATACTTAAAATGTTTTTGTTGCTACTCCGAGTTTCATGCCGTAAAGGCAATCATCAGGCAACAGTTTTTGCTTCTGAATGTCAGTTTGTTGATGTTTGCTGACGATACTCGCTTGCTTATGCATGTACATAATTTCATAAATTGCGCGCGTATATATATATATATATATATATATATATATATATATATATATATATATATATATATATATATATATATATATATATATATATTTATATATTTAATTTAACTACTTTCAGGCAGCCTGACACAAAGCCTCGACTGGCTTTGGCAACTAGTCTGGTCAAGTTTTGGGCTAGCATTTGGTAAGTATGGCGTCACATGCGAAATGAAAGCAAATTCCATACTTCTCATATGAAAAAACGTTGAAAAAGAAATATAAGACACAGCCCAGGAGTCTAGGTTGAGTTTAGGATAAACATGTGTAATATGTTTAAAATTCCATGATATAACCTTCTATATGTAAATATTTGCTCATTCTAAGAAGAAATGTAAAAAATCTTGGTTGAAAAGAGAAAACCGTCTTGATAATTGTGTTCACTGTAGAACGAGGATGAAAGTTGATAAGAGATAATGAAGGTTGAAACTTTCGCTCGTGTTTTCCCGCCAACTTTTCAACTTTGAGTTCGTTCAAATTTTGAGTAGAGTTCATGAGAGTTTTTGTTACGCTTGGTAATATCCAGTTAACTCTCATCAGTGTTGAGCTGGTTCAAATTTTGAGTAGAGTTCATGAGAGTTTTTGTTGCGCTTGGTAATATCCAGTTAACTCTCATCAGTGTTGAGCTGGTTCAAATTTTGAGTAGAGTTCATGAGAGTTTTTGTTGTGCTTGGTAGTATCCAGTTAACTCTCATTAGTGTTGAGCTGGTTCAAATTTTGAGTAGAGTTCATGAGAGTTTTTGTTACGCTTGGTAATATCCAGTTAACTCTCATCAGTGTTGAGCTGGGTCAAATTTTGATGAAAGTTGATGAGAGTTCTCGCTACGTGCTGTAATATCCAATCAACTCTCAAGCAATTGTTGTTCTCACTGCAGACTCTCACTGGCCAACTCTTATCAAATCTCATCTTGTTTGACCAGGGTTTATAATCTTTTGTTTCTCAAGGCCGGACATCAGATTATGAAGAGGTTGAAGTACCATCAAATGCACACCAGGCGTCTGGACACACTGAACTTAATAAACGACCCGATACCTCGAAAAGGGTGGCGACAGGCGATGGTGATTATCAGGCATTTTTAAAAGACGTTGACATCATTGACACATACATAATACCGATTCCAGAGGAACCACAACACGAAACATCAGGTCAAAATGAAACCTGTGAAGAGCCCAAATTATCGCCAGAAAATCCTGTTTGTACTGAGCTTGATGACAACAGAGTCCACGGCAGGAATACAACGGGTGATGGTACCCATCAGAAACAAGTAAAGCGAGACTCGGATTATGTTATTCCACCAGCCTACGAGAGAAGAGAGTCGTACGAAGACATCTAAATGGGAGGAAACTTACCGGACTACACGGAGCTGGATCTAAGCAAACGCGAAACATAAGTCTAATCTTAGGCCAGTCCAAGGCTCGCAGAACTTTCAGCCCGTTGTATTGAGTTATTCATTGTATAATCTGAGTTTCCCCTTCTGTGTCTGCGGTCCTGGTCCAGACTTCAGATTTGACTACCGTTAGGGAGTGTTCATTATTTATACCCGGGGTTGGTACCGAAGAGAAACTAATCGAAAAGAGAAAAAAACAACCACCCACCCTTTCAATCAACCATTTTTTCCCCTACCCAACTATTGCATGACTTGGATTTTTATTTTACCCAACCCAATTTCAAAATTATACAAGTATTTTACTTATCTACATATATATTATTATACAAGCTAGGCCACTATAGTATAAACAGTACTGTGCATAACTGAATGTCAAGTATAATCATTTGTACCTTCACAAGTTCATGTTATGTTCCCAAGCCTCCAAGTTCCTGCAGTCCTACCATATCTCGTTGTTGTAATCAGAGGGGATGGGGAGTTGGAGTTTAGTTTTCTTTGTGGGGAATGAATGGATATTTCCTGGAATGACCTATTTTGTTAAATAAAGGATTTTCATATTTTGTTCAATTGAAGGTTTGTATTGAAAATAATTTACCCAATCATAGGCTTTGTTCAAAAAATATTTACCCAACCTTTCATACCCCAGAAAAATGGCTTACCCAACCAATTTCTCTTCGGTACCAACCCCGGGTATAAATAATGAACACTCCCTTACCTCTCACCACTGAAATGAATATAACTGGAACGCTACTTCCCACCAGAAATTTAAAACCAAACTTGAAGACCAGTTTCAGTCTTTTCACGCATGCGAAGAGCGCGGTCAATCCGTCAACATGAATATGTATTCTTGAAAACCGGCTTAAAAATCTTTTTAACAGCGCTGAAACCTTTCTATTAATGCATTTATTTAGGTAAAACTTCCTAGTAGACTTTACTTTTAGTTTTTTTCTTACTAAAACGGCATGCTCGTCCCTGAATTGGTCTCGCGAGGCATAAACACGCGGGTCTTGTGCTCTTGTCTTGGCTTCAAGAAAAAGATAGGCAGTTTATCTGAAGGTAGTTCCAGTTATATTCATTTCACTGAATGACTTACACTACGCATTTGATTGGTTAATCCAGTAGATTGAACGCATCTGATTGGTTAATGGTAGCGGATGTCAAATGCGAACCTCTAGTGAGGGCTAGGAATTTTCCAGAAACCTGAATTAAAACTGGTTAATTAAATAGATAAGAGAAAAAATAGATAGAGAAAGGTATAAATAGCGAATTAGCGATGAATATAAGTAAGTTTTCAAAATAAGTTCTGAAATGGAATAAAATAAGTTTTGAGAAGAAAAACAAATGTAGAACATAGTAATAATTTACTGCCAGTATGATTTTATTTAGTTGAATCTAAATGAAGAAAGTACTTTTTTTGTTGCGAAAGATGTTTTGTGTTGGCCCTATTTTCCCACACAGATCTCAAGTATTGAATAGTTACAAATAAATTTCAATTTGTGCAGCTCTAAAAGTATTACTTTGTAGTGAGGAGCGAGTTTACTAAAATAAGTAAAATTTAAAATTTTGATAAATCCATTGAATAGCAACTAAATTTGTAAATTGTAATACTTAATTTGTGATGTGAATTCAAGACTTCTCCCCCCGGATTTCTCATTTCAGTTTATTTATAAGCCTCTCCCAGTGAACTCTAATAATAACTGGAAGGCTAAGTCAGGGGGGGGAGTTGAAGCCGTGCTTGAAGCTTTTTTTGTAGGTAGACCCAGTCCTTTTTAATTTTTTTTTTCAAAATATGCACATTTTTTGATCAGAAAAATCTTGCCCCAAAATATTAGTTATACTACCAAATTTAATTTATATGAGTAGTATGACAAATGAATTTAATATTCGCAAAGCAAACAAATCACGAATTAGCAAAAAAAATGCGAAAAACACGACCATAAGCATGAACGGTCTGAAAAACCGCGCGTTTTAGGCTGCTTTTTCTGAGTTTTTGGAAGTTTAAGATAAAACTAAGACGTCATACCTCAGGAATTTTTTATACCCATGCAAAATACATCTGTATGCGAAGTTTCAAGAAGATCTAACGTTTTAAGGTCGAAAAAAAAGCATTTGAAAATTGACAAAAATATTGCCATATTCAAAGTGCTCATAGTGGTCAACAAGATGCCGATGACGAAAATAACATCACTTGAAAAACGCCAATTTATTTATGTTTAAGAGCGACTAAAACAAGGAATAAAAGCTCAGGATCAAAAACAATACCTGGGGTTTAGTACAATATAAGTTTTGGGACTGTCAAAATGTTTTATAGTATATATTTTTGGTTTGAACGGCGAGATTTCCTTCGGCACGTCCAAACTTTCGTCATTTTTTCAAAATACAAAAGCAAAATTCCTTACTTTTTGCTGCAGAGAGATGTAAAACAGTCGGAACTAATCGGAAACCTGGTTTAAATCCCAATCATTGTTGTATTCCCATGGAAAAAGTGTTTTTCTTGCAAATTTTTGCTCGAAAACAAACTTTTGGCAGAATTTTTTTCACTCCTCGAAACTCTCCTTAGTCTTTTTGAAAGCTGATTTTCCCGCGCGCCGGCTTCAACGAATCATAGACTTTCATCATAGGAGTTAGCCTTCCAGTTATTAGAGTTCACTGGCCTCTCCCCCCAGCCACCGTTGCTATGACGACACGGGAGTTTATAAAGCGCCTGTTTCTGCACAGCGGTATATCCATTTTACATAAAAAAATGGCGGCTTTGAAAACGTCAAAATTACAATTTTTCATGCATTCTTTTTAAATTTCAAGTCAGTACGACCTGAGAAATGGCCTGTTTAAAGTCGAAAGTCAAAGAAAAATATCTGTAGTATATTCTGAATGAAAATTTGCGACTTTCATCGTCGAAATAACTCTTATTTTGTGTGAAATTACTCGACAACAAAATGGTTAGTGGTGCTTTGTTTGTGTGAAATGTGTTGTGTAAAAATGAAAGTTATTTATTTAGCCTGTGTGTTTTAGTGTTTTTGTACGCATTGAGTTGTTGAAATAAAGCTTAGCTAGAAGGATAAAGTGTTTTGTATACCCATATAGACAAGAAAGAGTTAAAAAGATATTTTTTTAACTACTAAATTTTAAATGACTCTCCTTGGGTGAATTATTTTTTGATGATGCTATTCTGAATGTCTCCCATTGCAGTGAAGCAACCTTTCAACTTGCTCAGTGAGAGACTCTGAGTAGCATTACAAAAAAACAGTGGCAGACACTTTGCAAAATATTTGGAGCAAATTTAGGTCGCTAACATATATGACTTTTGTTGCTGGACATCTTATTTCTTCAAAGTTTTTCATACTTACCAAGTCTCGCACATTATGCATGTGACACACGTATCAGCATATTTTCTCACACACACAATATTATTTATCTCGCGCTTGAATTGCTTTGGCCGCTTGTTACTGCAGAGTTTAATAAAAAACGTCAATTTAGATAGCATTGTAAACTTTGGAAACCTGTGAAATGTTTTAGCGTTTAATTTTTCTATTTTACACTATGAAATTAGTAAATTAACCTCGGGAATTTGCGGTGCGTAAATGCTATCTGACTACAGCTTCCAAGGCGCAGCAATCGTGAATAAATTGTGTCTTGGGAATGAAACACTCAGTCTGGAAATTTCATATCAGAGACCCAAATTTTTAAAATTTTCCAGGGAGGAATGGCATCCCCCCCACACAAGTGTATATTTTCCAGGGTGAAAACTTTGGAGTTGGTCCTTGAACGGTGGGCCGAGTTGGTCCTTGAACGGTGGGCCGAGTTGGTTAGTGGGCTGTGGAAAGCTATCTATGCAGCTGAAATATACTGTAAGGCATGCTGGCAACAGCCGCTGAGTTTGAATTAACAGAGGGTGTTGATGGGGTATATTGTGAATTGTGATTCATTCAATTTCGGTTACCATCTATCTGTCGTGAAAAGGAAAAAAGATTATAGTGAAGTGTGAGGAAAAAATACTGTTTACTGTTTGAGAACACTTCTCAAAGATTTACAGTTAAAATACCAACATTTTACCATTAAAATATCAAAACTTCTACTATTTACTGATTTTCAGACCCCCCATCTTAAGACCCTCTTAACAGTGTGCAATGTTCAATTTGCCCATCGTTCTGGACCAAATAGTGAAAATTGCACATCACTTTTTCAAACAATGTGCAAAAAAATCAGACTTGGGACTATTAATGAACATTTAAAAACTTCAATCTGTTGTCTTATAATTTTCAGTATTGTACAAAGGTCCAAAAATTTGGACCTCCCTTCCTGTTAATGTAAAGATTTCTAACAGTTTGTCATGTTTCAAGAAAAGAATTAATGATCTGTTGTTAAATTAAGTTTGTCTGAACTGGTCATCCTTCACATCTGCGTTTATCTAATGTAAATTGTTGTATCTTCTTGTAATTATCTTGTCTTATTAAAACTATCTGCAACTATATATATTCATATGTAATAACACGAGGGGACCTCTTCTTATAAACCTTATGGTTTCTTGAGGTCGCCTCGCCACCACCGGAAATTGCACGCAATATAGTGATTCCTCTTGCAGACCTGCCAAGTCTCACGATTTAATCGTGAGACTCACAGTTTTTTATGCTTTCTCACGATTAGGTCCCCAAATCTCACGATTTTCTGCAAAATCTCTGCTAATCCCACAAGTGATTCCATGCAAAGACTCCAAACACCCGTGGAAGAAAGAAATATGCTATTATTTCGTGAGACTTGACATTGGAAGCTACTGAAGCCATAAAGAAAAAACAGCCTATTTTTAATCAAAGCCTTGCATTGCGGTTATATTAACAAAATATAAATGCATACTATCCTAAGATTGAATATTTATTGATTATTTAAAGTTAACCGTGGCCATATTGACTATGAGCAGACCTGAAAATTTCTAAATCTCACGATTTTTCAGTCAATCTCACGACTTTTTAGATAGCAACTCACTATTTCTGCTACTCAAGGGTTGGCAGGTCTGCTCTTGTATATAGATTCATAAACATATGTAAATAGTTACCGTACTGTGACTGTCTTTTATGTACCGTACTATGTTCTTGTGGCAAAAATTTTGATTAAAAAAAAAATTTATAAACAAGTTCTTTTGCATACACACTAGCAGCATGGAAAGTGTCAAATTTTAGCCACCATAACAGACAAACACATGACTGATGTGTGTGTTACTGTTTGTATGTGTTAGGTTTGTATATCAAAGATTGCAAACAATGTTTAAAAAGTATTCAAATAATTAAATTATTGCAGTTTAACTGAGTATGTTTGAATGAGTAGCTAAGACAATCGTGAACCTATTTTATAAAAAATTTAGAACCACATTTTTAAAAAAAATTTGCACATAATTTTTTCTCAACTAATTTGAACCCTGGCAACAGGTAAGAAATGGTAGTTAAGATAATGACTCAGGACTTATGTTTCATCTTTAGTCTAAGAAGAAAGCAGGAGAGAGTGTCAAGGTCATTGTACGATGCCGGCCAATGAACGAAAAGGAAGTTGGGCAAGGTTTTGAGAGGTTTGTTTAACTGTGTTTATGTAAAGTTTACAAATTATGTCAAAAACTGACTACAGTTAAAAACAGGGTTTTTTCAGTGTACTTTTATGACAATTTTAAATTGAGTTTTGAAACTCAATCATACCAGTTTTATAATGACGTGATAATGTCAGTCGATCGAGTAAAGGTGACATCATTCATTTCGATTTCTTAATGATAATTTCCAATGTAACATATGTTTATACTGCAACCAAAGTTTTTTAAAATCGTTCATAAATGGCATGTTTCACGCATTAATTTCGTCGTGGGATCATATTGCGTTAAAACACAATGTGTATCGTCAATTAATTGCATGGCTGTACTCTATTCTAGAGTGGTTCAAATGGACACAAAGCGAGGCCATGTTATACTAAGGAATCCTCAGAAACAAGGAGAACCAAAGGAATTTACATTTGATGCGATCTATGACTGGAAGTAAGTTAAATGATTCCCTGTTAGGAATCTCCAGTTAAGCCGGTTACAGACGAGTTTCAGACAAATTTTCATATGATACGTTTTCATATGGCAAGTTTTCTTTGTCAGTTGCATGTTTGTACGTACAACAAAGTTTCTATAACAAGTTTTTGGTATTCTGACTACCACGAATGGCCCACGATAGCTATTGTTAGCTATTGCTACTTAGATTGCTGACCAACCATGCATGTGCAAATGCTCAAATCACTTTGCCAAATTTTTTTCATTGACCCATACAGATGAACAATATTTGTACTTTGAAAACTTTTTCTATCATGACAAGTGCACTTGTTCAAAAGCTGGCAAGTTTACTTATCATGATAGGAAAAATTGGTAAAGTTCCCTATACAGACGAGCAAATAAAACTTGTCATATGAAAATTTGCCACAGCTGTAGGGTCATCCCTAAATTGCTCCAGTGTTACCACTGAAAGAAATCTAAACTACAATTATGATAGCTTTGTTTATACTGGATACAGTGGAAACACTGTGTACTTTCATGCCCCTAAATATGTATTTTCAATTTCCAAGCTCCATTCAACGAGACTTGTATGAAGAAAGTTTTCGTAGTTTGGTCGAATCTGTACTGGGAGGCTATAATGGTAAGATGATGGTTGATGTGATTGCCTGCATGGCAAGTAAAATCTGCTGTTAGACAGAGTAAAATAATAGTAAACTAGAGCGCATCAGGGCACATTGCAACTTAACTCTTTAAGTGACAATGCGTCCTGATGCACCCTTTATTATTTTACTCTGTCTAATCCAGACGATTTTACTTGTCAAGGGGAGAGTGCTGCAACTCAATGGGTTAAAATCAACACCTTGTTAACTTCCATGTGTATATATGCAATTTTACATTTAGGTACAATCTTCGCATATGGTCAAACAGGCACTGGAAAAACTTTCACAATGGAAGGTCAGTCTATGATAATTAAGAGTACCCCCAACCACTTGACTAGTTATGATTGCCCTTGTTAAAAAATTGGGAGCACTTTAATTATTTTTCGTTTTACCATATTTTTGGTCTTCACTAAAGGTGTGAGATCAGATCTGGAGTTACGTGGTGTTATCCCGAATTCATTTGATCACATATTTAAACACATCGCCAGAACACATGATCAGCAATACTTGGTCAGAGCGTCGTACTTGGAAATCTACCAGGTAATTATAAATGTTGTACTAGTCCACGCGGTTCCCAGGAACACGCGGTTCCCAGGTTCGTTGCATACTTGCCAATTACGTTTCGGTTTCCAAGTTCAAAAATGGACCTATTCCCTAATGAACAAAATTTTGATCTAGACAAGTCTAGACAAGAATTTCATCACAGCTTGAAAGAGCATCGCAAAATTAGTAATATTCCAAAGCTTCGTTGCGAAATGTTGTAAAATGCGGATAATATAGCCCTGCGAAATTTGCCGTTTTTCAGTCATTTTGTATTACGCGCGGGAAATTGACACCTTTTTTCAGAAAGTGGTATCAATTTCCCGCGCGTAATACAAAATGACTGAAAAACGGCAAACTTTGCAGGGCTATATTATCCGCATTTTACGACATTTCGCAACGAAACTTCGGAATATTACTAGTTTTGTGATGCTCTTTCAAGCTGTGATGAAATTTCTGTCTAGACTTGTCTAGATCAAAATTTTGTTCATTAGGGAATAGGTCCATTGGGCGTGAAGTTCGCAACAAAGTTAGCAACTTGTAAACAAATGTTCTGCCTCCAGGAAGAAATACGTGATTTACTGGCAAAAGATCAGAAGAAAAGACTGGAGCTGAAGGAACGACCCGATACAGGCATTTATGTCAAGGTAAACCGACGTATTTTTGCCACCAAATGAAACTATTCACGTAACAAAAAATAAAACACAAAACCTGAGTCAATGACGTTCAGAAATTGTCCGGGAATCGTCCACCAAGACGAACGGAAACTTTCAAGAAAAAGGTTATTTTGACTCCTAGTGTGCATTGGGTAAATCACATCTATGGGGTTGCTTACCTACACAAGGCCACCGAGGGGGGGGGACACTTTGCCTCGAGCCCGCAGTTCAAAAGGCACCCAAAGCAACAAAGGCACTTAAATTTTGCATAACTGAGAATACAGAGCAGGGATACAAGATCAGGAAATGGGTACTACAGGTAGAGTCCCCCCTCTTCCTGTGAGTAAAAATCAGTGAGGGGTTTCTGCTGTGGTTCCTAAACTCCTGCTTCAGAAAGCTTTACATACTACTTTTGATTTTAGGATTTGCAGTCGTTTGTTTGTAAGAGCGTGAAAGAAATTGAACATGTCATGAGTGTTGGTAATCAGAACAGAGCTGTAGGGTAGGTATCAGAATGATTTAGATTAATTAGGGCCATCATTTGCCTATACTACCCAGGTTCGTGGTTGCTTAATTCAGAAGCGAGTTCTGCACAACATCAGATCACGTTAATCAGATAAGCTTTTGTTTTTTAGGTCAACCAACATGAACGAACATTCTTCACGTTCCCATGCAATATTTATTGTTACGATTGAATGCAGTGAGGTAAGATCACGAACATAGATATCATTAGGCCTAAAAAATACCTGTGGTTCCGGTTTCCCGACTGACCCTATTTTTTTCTGCCGACCCTATTATTTTTTTCAACGCGATTGACCGGGTGGTTGCGGGCTGCTCATACAGCGTGCCAAAAATGGCGTCTGTTGTCACAATAATTATTGAACCAAATTGCCTAAATTTGTCCATAGGAACTACGTATCTCTAGTTAACATTGATGTTGGGACTCTACTGAAAATCGCCCAGCAAAAAAAAACGCCAAAACCATGAAAAAAGTATTTAAAAAAAATTTATTTCCGACCTACCTACCCTAATTTTTTCGCGATATGAAACCGGAAACACAGGTAGTTTTTTAGGCCAAAAATGTAGAAATGATTTTTCTCAAATTTTCTGATCTGACATGTAAAACATATAGAAGAACAAAAATATAAAATACAAAAGTTGGGTTACAGACCTTCTTAAAGAGATACAAGGTTTAAACATGGTTTGGTGTGGTTTAGAATGTTAGTTGAACAGTAGCCCTAGCCAGAGTTTGTCATATTTTACGGAATATTTCCTGAAGCACGCCTAATCAATACAGAGTATTTTTCTCTTTGTCATTACTCTTTCTTTATCACTTTACATTGCAGTTCGACTACATATATTAGCTAGAATTTGTTATTAGATATGTGCAGTAAACGTGCGCAATTAAAAATAACAAAACTTTGAATACGGTACCTCAAACATTTAAAAGTAAGATAAATTTATTTTTACGCCCCCCCCCCCTTTGCACCCCTGTTGACCAAAGCCCCCTTGCACCCCTGTTGACCAAAGCCCCCTTGCACCCCTGTTGACCAAAGCCCCCTTGCACCCCTGTTGACCAAAACCCCCTTGCACCCCTGTTGACCAAAGCCCCTTTGCAGCCCTTTGACCAAAGCCCCCTTGTACCCCTGTTGACCAAAGCCCCTTTGCAGCCCTGTTGACCAAAGCCCCTTTGCAGCCCTGTTGACCAAAGCCCCCTTGTACCCCTGTTGACCAAAGCCCCTTTGCACCCCTGTTGACCAAAGCCCCTTTGCACCCCTGTTGACCAAAGCCACCTTGCACCCCTGTTGACCAAAGCCATTTCCACCCCTCTATACATCTACCCCTGTACTTCTATATGTATATTTCTCCTCTTAGGTTGGCCCGGATGATGAATGTCATATACGCGTTGGGAAATTAAACATGGTTGATCTCGCTGGCAGTGAAAGACAAGCGAAGACAGGAGCTGCTGTTAGTATATCCTTCGTAATTATTAATGATTTCTGATCGGCTGCGAGGAGTACACACGTGTAATAACGCGCAAATTGTTACAAATCTGCAAATAAGTTGTAACAAGGTTGTTCTCAAGCCGATATCAGGATGAGTTCGCCCTGATTGTTCCCAGCTGTTGTGACAAGTCTGGAACAAGTTGTTATCACCTTGTTACAAGGTTGATGACGGTAACAGACTTGCTTGTTCCAACAAGACTAATACAGGCTGTTCGTAACAAGTTGCTACGAGCTTGTGGTCATCAACTTGTTAACAACTTGTTGCATGCAGACGATATCAGATTTGTTGGAACTTGGAACAAGCGAGTCTGTTGGCCTCATCAACCTTGTTACAAGATGATAACAACTTGCTCCAGACTTGATGTTTGTGATGTTACTCTGAGTGTGCATCCACACCGGGCAAGCTGAAAAGTTTGCCTGACCACGGTGGGATACTAGTCCAATGCTCTACCAACTGAGCTACGAGGTCAAGTCGGTTCGAGTTGATGATATTTCGGAACGGAGTCTAGTTCCTTCGATATCAATGATATTCTAAGATATGATACTTTTTGTGTGTGTTGGTGTTATATACTCAGCTGAATATGATGTTACTCTGAGTGTGCATCCACACCGGGCAAGCTGAAAAGTTTGCCTGACCACGGTGGGATTCGAACCTGCGACCTTTGGGACAACTGGGAACAAGCAGTGGGAATCTCTGCAGGGTGTTAGCCAGAAAAAAAGTTTTGTCCGTTAAACGTAAATTGGGAAAGTTTTTTTGA
The DNA here is from genome assembly GCA_902702795.2 of Paramuricea clavata. Classification (NCBI taxonomy): domain Eukaryota; kingdom Metazoa; phylum Cnidaria; class Anthozoa; order Malacalcyonacea; family Plexauridae; genus Paramuricea; species Paramuricea clavata. Next base: position 23,145 of record CACRXK020001563.1, read on the forward strand.
CCGATCAAAGTCCTTGTGTAGGGATAAATAGTGTTTTTTTCCAACGTGTAAAGATGCAAACAACGGTAGCTTGGTTTTGTACATTTCATTTCCGGTGAATGAACACTGAAAAACACGGATGCACACCGATTACACAGTTTTGTTTTGTACATTTCATTTCAGTGAATACACAGTAACACCCAATATGAATGAAACGCGATACATTTTGAGAAAATAATTAATGGGAAAAAGTAAATAAAACGTTCTTTGATATAATAATATAAAATCAAACTCAATGCACTTTCTCATCAGAAAAAATGGAAATCTTCCAGTAGACCCAGTTGGGAAAGCCCCTCAGATACTTCAACTGGAAAGAGTCCGTCAAACGGACAGTATATGGGCTAGCTAACACCCTGCTCTATATCCTCAGGAAGTTCAGGAATATTCACCATGGCAACAAAATTGATAGGCTGCCCCTCAGATGCCTTTACAAGATTGGAGAAAATTTTACAATTTCCAGTTTGGTCATGAAATCTGATAGCATGATCATAATATGTTAAATCTCTCCACACAGGGCGAACGACTGAAAGAAGCCACGAAGATCAATCTTTCTCTATCTGCTTTGGGAAATGTCATTTCTGCTTTGGTATGTCGCTATAGGATTAAGGCCCGTTTCCACTCAGGAAAATTTTCCGCAGAAAGAAAATTTGGTTGGCCGACACAAATTTTCCGTCGGAAAAAAATTTTGAAGTTGAAAATTTTCAGCTTTGAACAATGATATTTTTTGAAAATTTCTATACGTGGAAATGTTTCTTGAGTGGAAATGGGCCTTTACGCTTCACATACTTGCGTGTTTTCGGAAACGTTTAAGCTGCGATGAAACAAGAATGAGTGTTGGTGATTGTCAGCATTCGAGAGTCTGCGTGAGAATTTTGCTTAACTCTCATGGCCAAGAGTATGGCTCCTGGGAATAAGATTTAGGTCACTCAGGGTAAGGTTAGGGCCCAGTCTGTAGGCCTACTCCGGGTCCTAAAACCATATAAAACCCTTCGACTATTGTAGGGTGGGGTGGGGGGGGGGGGGGGGGTAGGTGCTTATTATCCTTACTTGCAGCTGAAAGCTAAGCTGAATTGCGAAGGACACAGCTCAACGTGATCAAGTGATCTAAGGACGCCTCAGGGAGCCACCTTATGATTCGTGTCTGATCAGGGAGCACAGCTACGATGGAAGGGTCAGTTTAGGGCTAATCCCAGCTTAGGGGCTAATCCTAACCCACCCTGTCAACATTCCCTGTGGAAGGAAACCAGAGTACCCAGAGAAAACCCACGACTTTCGGCAGAGCGTTGACTCACTCTTTTCACTTGGATATCATAATGTCCACAAGGGAATCAAACCCACGATATCAGAGGTGAAAGGCGTGTGCTCTGACGATTGTGCCACCGAAGCCGCAAATGATGTACCTTTACTTTCTAATTTCCAGGTTGATGGCAAGAGCACCCATATTCCATACCGTGACTCGAAACTTACCCGCCTATTACAAGGTATATTCTTATGCATCAATCAATGAAAATTTATCGACTTTCTCACTCATTAGTGAGCGGATTTCCCAACAGACTATTGGCCAATTGATAGGGGATCCGAGGTATCTACGATTTAACGTCCTTATCCGAGAAGACGCGAAATTCTAACCAATAGACCTTTCCGGTAATTATGTCACGACTACACTGTTTTCAACTTAGGACCACCTTAAATGGAATAGATTTTCAAGTTTGTTTCTTACTGGCTATGGTCAGAGAAGCAGAACATCCTTCAACACATGCATAACAAAGAATTTTGGATTTTAGCCGGTTTTCCACTTCGCCCGTATCGTAGCGAAACGTACTGGTGAGCATGCGCAGAGGTTTATAAACACGTACTTCCGGGTGTATTCGCGCATCAAAATAAAAAGTTCGTCGCAAGTCAACTTTTTGGCGAACTACGGAAGTACTAACCAATCAACATTCACGAAATTTTGAAATTTAAAAACGTTTTTGATACGTTTCGGCACGGTACGCTTGAAGTGGAAAACCGGCTTTAAGCTTAAACACGAAAACGAGGCTAAGGGGCCAGGCCGTGTTGCTTATTTCCACATTTATTGGTCAAAATCCAAAATTCTTTTTTATGCATGTGTTGAAGAAGGATGTTCTGCTCCTCTGACCATAGTCCGTGAGAAACAAACTTAAAATCCATTCCATTTATGGCGGTGCTAAGTTGAAAACAGTGTAGTCGTGACGTAATTACCGGAAAGGTCTATTACTGATGTCAATGTAAAGGTAGCCCTTTCTCCTCAATTATTTTAAGACCTTGAGTAGAGGTCCGACCACAGATTAAACCCTGGTCTCCCAGTTTGAAATGCAAGCGTGATATTATATGCGTTCGTTTTTATTGTCGATTTCATATTACTTTTCAAAGCGCGGTTTCCAAGTTTGTTGTCAACTTGCCAATTACGTTGTCAAGTTCGGAAGTTGGGCGGGAACTTCGCAACGAAGTTCGCAAGTTCATTTCAAAGTTCGAACTTCGATTGTAAACAAATGTAAAAATTTCATTGATAAATTTATTTAAAAAGGCATTTTTCGTCTTGGGAGACCACTGGACCAATATTTTACTGCAGTAATATGTGCATAGGGCCTTATACAGTAATTTCAACTCCAACTATGAACATTTGTTAACAATCAAAGTTCGAACTTTGAAATGAACTTTCGAACTTCGTTGCGAAGTTCACGCCCAACTTCCGAACTTGACAACGTAATTGGCAAGTTCGCAACGAACTTGGGAACAGCGTGTTGAAAAGTTACCTGAAATCCACAATAACTGCTCTAGAGTTTATGCACATTCTGCCTTTTATTATTTCAGATTCTCTTGGGGGGAATGCTAAAACTGTTATGGTCGCAAATATGGTAAGTTATGTTTGAGCAGAACTAATTTAGCTAATATATGCACTGTACGTTATAGTTAAGCCCATCTATAGAGATCATTGATATAGGTCCGGCTGATGAGAGTTTGACCACGGCTAATGTTTTATTTATATATTCTTCATTTTGTTTACCAGGGCCCAGCCAGTTACAACTACGAAGAAACCCTTACCACATTAAGGTTAGATCACTTTTTTCCACCTGCGTGAATAGAACAATATTATTATGTGTTCTATACACCCTTTTCATAAATGGCTGCCGATTAAAAATTCTTTTATGTGCATATGAATTGACCCAACTAGCCTCGTACTCATGTTAAGATTTCAAAGGAATTTCTACCCAGAAACGAGGCTATTTGAGCCAATTTATATGCACATAAAAGAATTTTTAATCGGCAGCCATTTATGAAAAGGGTGTATACTGTATGCTCGGCGTGCTCATGAGTAGCTATACCGGATTTTGGTATATATACTGTATGAGTATGCTCATGTGAGCATACTGGATTTTGGTATATATACTGTATGAGCATGCTCATGTGAGCATACTGGATTTTGGTATATATATATGAGCATGCTCATGAGCATACTGGATTTTGGTATACAGCCAATTGACCATTTGCGTAATAGACAAAGTTTTGATCTAAACAAGTCTGGACAAAAATGTTATCACAGCTTGAAAGAGCATCACAAAATTAGTAATATTCCAAAGTTTCGTTACGAAATGTTGTAAAATGCGGATAATATAGCCTTGCGAAGTTTGCAATTTTCAGTCATTTTAGATTACAAACGGAAAATTGACAGCCTCAAAGCGTATCGGGCTGTCAATTTCCCCTTTGTAATCTAAAATGACTGAAAATTGCAAACTTCGCAAGGCTATATTATCCGCATTTTACAACATTTTGCAACGAAACTTTGGAATATTACTAATTTTGTGATGGTCTTTCAAGCTGTGATGAAATTTTTGTCTAGATCAAAATTTAGTCTATTACGCAAATGGCTAATTCAAAAAAGGTTGTTTTTTGCAAACCTTAATCTCTAAACCTTAACTCTAAGCGCGCAAAGCTTAATGGGAGCACAAGTTTCAATCTTAGTAGTTGAATATTGCAGCTATTTGTGAATGAATTGTTCTCGTAAGGAGATATTTACCATGTCTCTAAGAAATGGCCCCCATATATGATTTCTAAACTGATTAAATGATGCTCTCATCATGCTTTGCACGCTTAGAGTTTAGGGTTTAGAGTTTAAGATTTAGAGTTTAAGGTTTAGAATTTAAGGTTTAGAGTTTAAGGTTTAGAGTTTAAGGTTTAGAGTTTAAGGTTTAGAGTTTAAGGTTTAGAGTTTAAGGTTTAGAGTTTAAGGTTTAGAGTTTAAGGTTTAGAGTTTAAGGTTTAGAATTTAAGGTTCAGAGTTTAAGGTTTAGAGTTTAAGGTTTAGAGTTTAAGGTTTAGAATTTAAGGTTTAGAGTTTAAGGTTTAGAATTTAAGGTTTAGAGTTTAAGGTTTAGAGTTTAAGGTTTAGAATTTAAGGTTTAGAGTTTAAGGTTTAGAGTTTAAGGTTTAGAATTTAAGGTTTAGAGTTTAAGGTTTAGAATTTAAGGTTCAGAGTTTAAGGTTTAGAATTTAAGGTTTAGAGTTTAAGGTTTAGAGTTTAAGGTTTAGAGTTTAAGGTTTAGAGTTTAAGGTTTAGAGTTTAAGGTTTAGAGTTTAAGGTTTAGAGTTTAAGGTTTAGAGTTTAAGGTTTAGAGTTTAAGGTTTAGAATTTAAGGTTCAGAGTTTAAGGTTTAGAGTTTAAGGTTTAGAGTTTAAGGTTTAGAGTTTAAGGTTTAGAGTTTAAGGTTTAGAGTTTAAGGTTTAGAGTTTAAGGTTTAGAGTTTAAGGTTTAGAGTTTAAGGTTTAGAGTTTAAGGTTTAGAGTTTAAGGTTTGCAAATTGACAACCTTTTTTGAATTAGCTGTATATATGAGCATGCTCATGAGCTTACCGGATTTTGGTGTATAAATGAGCATGCTTATGAGTATAGGTTTCAAAACTTGAATTTTTGCCCAGAGGAAGGTTGATGGCCTACTTTATCATTTTAGGGAAGAGTCTTGCGCATTAATGAGTTAATATATGGCAAGGAAAGGAAGTGGCTACAAAGCGCTCCCACGTATAGTTAAAATTTAAGTTGTTTTAAACGAAGATTTTCCTGCTCTTCAGATATGCTAATCGAGCGAAGAATATCAAGAACAAACCCAAAATCAACGAAGATCCCAAGGACGCCTTGCTTCGAGAATTTCAAGAAGAAATCGCTCGGTATGTATTTTTAAACACACCAGGGCCGTAGCTAGACACGATAATTGGTATTCATATATTCATTTTCACATACCGTAAAAACAATCGATTTCAAAAGAAATCCGTCGGGCAGAACACGAATATATGAATATACACCCCCCACCCCTAATTATCGTTCTAGCTACGACCCTGTTACTGGGATAAGGACACTTCAGCAAAAGCTGGTATGAATTGGTGTCCCAGCCAAGATACAATTTAAATTACTAATTTACATGAATTATATCAGTTGTAGAATATATACCGTACATATATATAGGATTACATTAAAATTTAAAATGTTGAAAATAAGTCATTAAAATCAGGGAGCAATAATTCAAGATTTTCCCTGCAGCTGTTTAACATTCCCTGCGGGCAGTGCTCGCGTGCTCGCTTAGTTTTTCAGGAATGTTTGATTAAATATGTTTCATTCAAATTTCAGGTTAAAAACCGAGCTACAGACTCGTGGAAAGGGTGGTGAAAAGGGAAGAAGCAAACGAGCTGGTAAGAGTGCCATGATATTTTCACTTGAAGTGATGAGATGTCCGCCATCTTGGATAAATTTTTGATCTCCTTAACGGTAGTTTTGGTGAAATAAGCAAGATATGAAAAAACGGCAAAAGAGTATTATATATAGTCTTAAAAGTTCTTTCAAATGAGAAAATAAAAAGATATATTGCCATTTTCCTTTAAGCAACCCTTTCTGTTAAGCTCTTGTAATAATCCTTTGTTTTGTAGATGGCAGTGGTGGTGATGGCAGCGGTGAAGAAGATGGTGATGGCGAAGAAGATACGATTAAGAATGCTCAAAATCAATTGGAGGAAGAAAAGAAAGCTTTACTGGAGAATCATAGTTTGTTGGCTGAGGTAATGTTACTGGATAGTTCTATCAGTTCTAAACTGTTCTCCCTCTTATTGATCCTGTGTTACTACAAGAGGAAACCTAAACTAAACTAACTTTATTTCTACTGGATAGCTCTATCTGTTCTAAACTGTTCTCCCTAGAGGTCCCGTAAGGATCATCTCTTATTGATCCAGTGTTACTACAGGAGGAAACCTAAACTAAACTGACTTTATTTATACTGGATAGCTCTATCAGTTCTAAACTGTTCTTCCTAGAGGTCCCGTAAGGATCATCTCTTATTGATCCAGTGTTACTACAGGAGGAAACCTAAACTAAACTGACTTTATTTATACTGGATAACTCTATCAGTTCTAAACTGTTCTTCCTAGAGGTCCAGAGCTCTTATTGATCCAGTGTTACTACAGGAGGAAACCTAAACTACACGAACTTTATAAATACTAGACAGCTTTATTAGTCGTGTTTACGCACGCTACTCGAATTGCATTCATTTATTAAAACCAGAGTACAGTAGGGTGCGAAAACATGACTGATATTGTACCAGGTTGCCGTAAACTCATAAACTTTATCGGTTCTAAGCTGTTCTCCCTGGAGGTCCAGTAAGGATCATTTCTTATAGGTTAGTTCATCACTACAGCAGGAATCCTAAACTAAACTAACTTCATTTTTTCATCTGCATTGTTTTAGGAAAGAGAAAAATTGATGAATGAAATTCAGAAGAAATCGCAACAATTGAAAAAACGTCAAGATGAACAGTCCGCTCTTAATGCTAAAATAAAGGTTAGTAGCCATCACTGTAGAGGTTCAGATTTGATTTCCACTACCGCTTATTACTCCAGTAGCCAAGGCATGAGAAAATCCGCCAGCGTGGCAGCATGCTGCCAGGAAATATTTTTAATCTCACAGGAAATTTTTAAGGAAAAGCAAGATGTCAAGAATGAAGCTCGAGAAATTTCAAAAATCAGCATTAAAGTAACAAACATCACAATTAGAAACAATCATAACATAAAAGTTTGTATCATACATACATATATACATACAAAACTTTATTTAAACCACGCTAGCCTCAACAGCCGTTGGAAGGCTGGTTTCCATGAGGGGCGTGAAATTACCTATTTACAAAATAGGAAATACAAAATAGGAAATACAAAATATAACAAAATAAATAAATACAATTGATTTTAGCTGCACGATAACACACAAGCAAATTTCAACTCATTCTTTGTTTCAATATCGACTTGAAAGAGCTTAGGGATTCAGCAATTTTTGCCTCATGGGGAAGATTATTCCAATGCAAGGCACCATTATAGCTGAAGCACCTCTTGCCGAATTCTTTTTTCGGCATAGGTAGTGCTAAATCAGTATATCCCTATTTCTAAGATTGTATGTATCATGTCTTTCATTATTAAAATGAAATGCTTCTTTAAGATTGGGTGCGGTGTGGCCATTCAGAACTTTATAGACGAAATGTCTATGTTAATGAATGTTATTGAATTACAACCAAAATTCAAATTTATAAAAAAAATTGACAGGAAATTTTTGGTCTGCGAAGCCTGCTGCCAGGAAGAAAAATATTTTATCAAGGCTTGCCAGTAGCGATGGTAGAAGTCAAACCTGAACCGGCAACAATTAGTTTAATTTTTGTGAGGAAGTTTAGATCATGACGAGGAAGCTGCGTTTTGTCAACACCGACGTCAGATTGCCGATGGGGGACTAGACTTGCTCCAAGTCTCTCTTTCATTGTCATATAGTATTGATCCACTATAGTGTACATTACATGACGTAGTACCGAGAGGCGGAGCGAGAAGGAGAGACTTGTCAACTTCGGAAAATCTCTGTTCAAAACTGAACCGAAAATGCAAGACTTGCTTTAATTGTTTTCCTTCAATTTCTTTCTGTATTATTTACTATAATGGAACTCGTGTTATTTACACTGTGCTAGATCAATACATATAAACACTGACAGAAAACAATTAAAACAAGTCTTGCATTTTCGGTTCAGTTTTGGACCGAGATTTCCCGAAGTTGACAAGTCTCTCTTTCTCGCTCCGCCTCTCCGTGCTACGTCATGTAATGTACACTATAGTGGATCGATACTATATATGACAATGAAAGAGAGACTTGGGGCAAGTCTAATGGGGGACTGGACTAAAATTGTGTTTGATTCAGTTTGTAGTAATCTTCAACACATATGACAAAACCTAAGATTGTTAAAGTTGTTTGCTTCGTTAGCAAGTGCCCTAAAGAGACAGTCACCCCCTGAACACATATTGAAATTTAATGTTCCAGGGGGGGTGAATGCCTCTCTTTAGAGCACTTGCTAAGATCATGCATGGCCGCCAGATATACGTAGTAAAAACTACCTTACGGTTTTTTCGCAGAAGTGAGAGCTTTGTATGTATAAGTACTCTGTGCTATTATAGAGAGTTTAAGCTTCGCATTTATACGGCAGACGCCAGGCAAAGAAAAATTTTACCGTATCAGGCCATGAAGAATTAATGAACTTGTTGTTTTAAAACTGCAATGCATAGTTATTCTTTCGACACAAGAAAGAAGATATGAAATGAAAATATGAAACGTAAATTTTGCTAAGAAGGTTCGAACCTGCCGAACGAACTTGTATGAAACGGTTGCATGCACTCTATCTAATTCATCATTATTCTCTCATTCAGATGATGGAAAGCAAGCTACTCGTGGGAGGTAAAAGTATTGTTGATAAAACCACAGAACAGGATAGAGCATTAGAGCAACGTCGGAAAGAATTGGCTGACCAAAGGGTATGTATACACAAGCGGAAACTATATACACACTGGGCACTGGGCACTGGGCGAGCTTGAAAAATATGCCCGGCCACGGTGGGAATCGAACCTACGACCTTTGGAATACTAGCCCAATGCTCTGCCAACTGAGCTACGCGGTCAGGACGGTTCGAGTAAGTGATATTTCGGAACAGAATCTAGTTCCTTCGATACCAATGTAGTGTAGTAATATGATTTTTTCTGTGTTGGTGTTGTGTACTCAGGTGAATATGATGTTTGTGATGTTACTCTGAGTGTATATCCACACCGGGCGAGCTTGAAAAATATGCCTGGCCACGGTGGGAATCGAACCTACGACCTTTGGAATACTAGCCCAATGCTCTGCCAACTGAGCTACGCAGTCAGGTCGGTTCGAGTATGTGATATTTCAGAACAGAATCTAGTTCCTTCGATACCAATGTAATCTAGTAATATGATTTTTTCTGTGTTGGTGTTGTGTACTCAGGTGAATATGATGTTTGTGATGTTACTCTGAGTGTATATCCATACCGGGCGAGCTTGATAATATGCCCGGCCACGGTGGGAATCGAACCTACGAAAACAGTATTCCAAAGGTCGCAGGTTCGATTCCCACCGTGGCCAGGCATATTTTTGAAGCCTGCCCGGTGTGGATATACACTCAGAGTAACATCACAACCATCATATTCACCTGAGTACACAACACCAACACAGAAAAAAAAACTATATACACATTTTTGGATTTGCAGGTTCAATTCCTGTCGCAGAACCTAAGTTGGTGCTTACAAGCTATTTTTGTTGAGATCTTGTTAATTTCCTTTCCAATAGACAACTTGCATGTTAGATTAATTTTTGATTTAGGCAAAAAAAGTAAATTCCCGTAAAGAACTTATTAAAATTAGTAAAATTGCAAAATTTGGTTACGAAATGTTGTAAAATACGGAAAATATAGCCTTGCGAAGTTTGCATATTTTGTATATGTTTGTATTACGTGCGGAAATTGTTACCATTTTTGAGCCGAAAATGAATACTGAAATACCTCTGTTTTCTTCTGTTTTTTTTAAAAAAATTGGAATTTCGATTTTTCTTTAAAAGCAACATCGGTTGAATCTTTTTTAGTTTCTCAGCTTTTTCCTTTTATAGAAAAATTGGCTAATCATAGACATTCTATCAAGATTGTGTTTTTTTATTGCAGGCACGAGAGCGGGAAATGCTTCAGAAATTGGAGGAAAAAGATGGAGAATCATATCAGATGAAAGAAACTCATTCAACACTGCAAGAAGAAGTTGATATAAAAACAAAGAAATTGAAGAAGGTATAGATCGTAGATGAATAGTATGGCATGTTTTTTGTTGTTTCTGCCTAATTGTTTATTTGGTGATCATTTAATTTTTTTATTATTTTTGTTTAGATCTATGGGAAATTGCAGCAAGTCAAAGCAGAGATCACTGATCTGCAAGAGGAATACGTCACACAACGTCAACAGCTTGAACAAACTCAGGAAGACCTCATGCGAGATTTAAAATTCAAGTTCGTCTAAACTAATTTAAACTAGCCTAATTGTACTGGATAGCTCTATCTGTTCTAAACTGTTCTCCCTAGGGCTAGAGGTTCAGTAAGGATCATCTCTTATTGATCCAGTGTTACTACAGAAGGAAACCTAAACTAACTTTATTTATACTGGATAGCTTCATCAGTTCCAAACTGTTCTCCCTCGAGGTCCAGTAAGGATCTTCTCTTATTGATCCAGTGTTACTACAGAAGGAAACCTAAACTAACTTTATTTATACTGGATAGCTCTATCAGTTCTAAACTGTTCTCCCTAGAGGTCCAGTAAGGATCAGCTCTTATTGATCCAGTGTTACTACAGAAGGAAACCTAAACTAACTTTATTTATACTGGATAGCTCTATCAGTTCTAAACTGTTTTCCGTAGAGATCCAGTAAAGATCATCTCTTATTGATTCAGTCTTACTACAGAAGGAAACCTCAAATTTAATTTTAATTCTCATTACGTTATGGATTATTAAACACAGTTTATGATATCTTATCTAGAATGTTACTTCTGGAGAATTTCATCCCTCCTGAAGAACGAACCAAGATAACAAACAGATGCGTTTATGACGAAGAGAACAATGAATGGAAATTAAAACCAATCGCCGAAAATAAAACGTGAGATTATGGAAGAAACTTTTAGACATGTAATGAAACATACAAAAATGATTCAATATTCGTTTAATATTTTGAATCTAGGGAAACGATGACGAAGCGACCTGTGTCTGCAATCGGAAATCGTCGGCCGATTTCGGAATACGCTCGAGTCGCGGCAGCTCTTGGTGGTAATCCACGTTATAAGGTAACTACATGTATTAATCTAGGAAGACTGTAGTTCTAAAGCTTAGTTACCTTTTCTACATGCTTCTGTGAACTACACACGTAAAACGCACAAGTTGTTACAAGTCTGCAAACAATGTTGAAACAAGTTGTTGCAAATCTGTTCACAAGCTGTCGACAAGTTGTGTTCGCACTGCTTGTTCCCAGTTGTTGTAACAAGTTTGGAACAAGCTGTTAACAACTTGTAACAAGCTTGATGGCATTATCAGACTTGTTACAAGGTTGTTCTAACAAGTCTGATACAATCATGATATAACAAGAATGTTACAAGGTTGACGACACAAAGGTCGTAGGTTCGATTCCCACCGTGGCCAGGCATATTTTTCAAGTCTGCCCGGTGTGGATATACACTCAGAGTAACATCACAAGCATCTAGTTCACCTGAGTACACTATAACAACACAGCAAATATCTTGTAACAATATTGTTATGTCATGATTGTATCAGACTTGTAGGAACAACTTTGCAACAAGCCTGATAATGTCAACAAGCTTGTTACAAGTTGTTAACAGCTTGTTCGAAACTTGTTGACAAGTTTGAAAATTACCTCGTGAAACATGGCCTGAACATGCTCAAAATGTAATTTATTATATCTTACTATATTTACTTTGAATTACTTTCATTTTTTACTTTCATTTAATATTTCCTCTTTCTCCTATAGGCGGAGAACATAATTCAGATCGAACTGGACTTACCTAACAGGACAACGAAGGACTATGAGGGACCCGCTGTGGCACCCAGGGTACAAGCTGCGTTAGACGCTGCCCTACAGGACGAAGAGGATATAACACTGGATGCCAAGTATGGATATGATGTCTTTCCATAAACGGATTTTCATGTTTTGCCCTGGGGGAGGGGGTGCTGAAAATTTAGGGAGCCGTAACAGACTTGCTACAAGTTGTTCCAACAAATCTAATACAGGTTGTCGTCAACTTGTTAACAACTTGTTACGTGCAGACGATAGATCAGACTTGTTGAAACAACTTGGCCTCCAATCTCGTTCCCAGGGTATGCCTGTTCGCGGGTTATGTAGTGGCATGACTCTGGGGAAATCGAATTTATTACCACTACATAACCCGTGAACAGGTGTACTCTGGGAACGAGATTGGTTGGCCTCATCAACCTTGTTACAAGATGATAACAACTTCTTCCAGACTTGTTAACATCTGAGAACAAGCAGTGAGAACAATATCTTGTTGACAAACTGTGAATTTTTACGCGTGTATCGGTCAGAGCCACATTCAATAAACACTATCCCGCTAACTGGCCGTCTGTCTCAAAACTGAAGTATAATTTAGAAAAACGTTTTCTCTTATTACTCAAGTGCCCTTCTCAGTAAGACGAATGTGAAGTCAAAACGCCAAGACAAACAGAAGACAAGGTAAGTCTATACTAACTAAAAGATCAACCGATAATTCGTCTTGGCAAATAATCCTTCAACTTAGGCAAAAAAAATATGTGGGTTTCCGGTTTCCCGACCCTACCTAGCTTTTGGACGCCGAAATCCCGACCCTAAACTTTTTTTATTGGATCATGCTTGTAAGTGTTTCCACTTAGAAGAAAACGTTTGTGAAAAATGGAAATTTGAGGCATTATTAGGGAAATTTATCTTTGAATGTGGAAGCACTGACTGAACAAAATGGAAGTTAAAACCCACCTACCCTACCTACGTTTTTACAAGAAGAAATAGGAAACACATATTTTTTTGGCCTTACCACATTTATGTCCTTGTCACCACCCTTGCCTTTCAAGCTGCCAGACTCAGGTTCAATGGCCTTGGTCGAACTTCTATATACTATATGTCTTAAAATAATTGAGGAGAAAGAGCTACCTTTACATCTCTAAAAAAGCCTTTTGGTCCCCTGAGATCCCCTTGCCAAATTCAATTTTTTTCCTCTTCTTTTGAAACTTTAATATATATTAAAGCTCAACTTATGCACCTATCAATGTTAATCCCAAGGGAGGGGGGGTCGGGCAAGGGGTTGGGATTTGACATTTTTACAAAAAAAAATGTCAAATGCCACTCCCTCGGGAGAAAATTCCTCGGCAAAATTCCCCACCCCCGGGATGAAATTGTATTACTGAAGTATTTGGTTTCTGGTGCACTCTATATGTCAGGTGATAGGGAAATTACACAAATACATTTGGCGGTATAATTTAAAAGTATAACAAACATAAAGAACGTTTCAAAATAACTTAAAATACTCATTAATAATTTATATACCTTGCGCCACACCATGGTGTAGTGGACTGGAACACAGGCTAATAAAACACAGTATTCTTATATAATTATATTGTCAGTATTCTAATATAATTGTTCGCCCTAATTAGTATTCTTTTGTACTTGTATTTTAAGTTGTACGCCTCGCGTTTTATATCTGATAAAACACACTCCTACTCGTGTTTTAAATAGTACATAACGTGAACTTTTAATATACAAGTATAAATCGATATTAATATAATTATAAAATGGCTTTTAAAGGGGAAGTCAAGTCCGTAATGTAAACAAACGGTTTGTTTACATTTTGAACTGCTGTATTTTTTAAAATATGATGTACTGTCTGAATATCTATTAAACACCATTTTGGTTCGTTATGCTTCTACATGAATATGAAATAGAGTTTGTGTTCAGAAAAATTCGAAACATTCCAAATTTGGGCAATGTTTACCTCAGAGGGCCCTCTATTGTTATGCGCAGAACCGATGCGCAGAACGGACTTGACTTCCCCTTTAAGTGTTTATTTCTTGTCCAGAAATTTCCATATTTCTTGTAAAAACAACGCGCGAGACAGCGAGCGACACACTAGTGCCCAGTCTTCAGTTTGTTCCTGACTCTTCCACAGTCCCTCGTTACCTTTTAGTGCGGGAGGATATGCCTGTTCGCGGGTTAGGCGTTGACAGCTACAATGCGGGCGACTGGGGACGAGTCAGAGTTTGTTCTAAAATTGGCTCAGGTTTCTTCAGTATATCGTCTGAGATCAGTGTTAATCTGTCAAAAATCCCCACCCTCGGGGCACTTAGAAAAAAAGTGTCAGTCCAAATCCCGACCCATGGGACCACCTGATTGATCAAATCCCCACCCTTTGCCCGACCCCCCCCCCCTGGGTTAACATTGATAGGTGCATAAAGTGTAACCTAATTTTGGGAAGAGATCATGCTGAAAATGGTATATGCCAGCTGGGAAAAGTTGTTTATGACCTTAACCTAGTCCAGGTGTAGATACCTCAGCTAGCAGAGGAGGTTGGACCATGGCTGGATTTTGTGGGGAGGTGCGCACTTCCCCTGAGATCATTTCGCTCCTCCCCTGAGAATTTTTGCACCTCCCTTGAAAAGTCATGCATCTCCCTTTGGAAAGTTTCAATGATAAATCATAGTGAAAATTATGTTTGGTTGCTTAGGGTACACTGAATTAATTAACACTGATACATGTATGTATACTACATGTATGCATGCATGTATACGTCAGGTCGTTGACTTTGGCCTGTTCTATTAAATCCTAACTTCCAGACTTTCCATATATGGCATGGACCATGGGGATCGTGAGCTAGACTGCTGCACCTCCCCTAAATTTTTTCCACCTCCCCTAAATTTTTTCCACCTCCCCCACTATTTCCACCAAAATCCGGCCTTGGGTTGGACCTTGTCCTAACATGACATAGATAATTTTATCACTACTCCAAGGCCCGAGCAAGCTGATTGTTGACCACTATCAATGTGACCACTATCAATGTGAATCAAACCATAGTTTATAGAATAGATGGTTTGGAAACTCATTAGAATAACAACATAACTCATTATCTATGTTAGTCAACGTTTATTCATAAATATGTTCCTTCACCGTCACGTGTGTATTGTATTTTTGCCATATCCACCAATACCAATTTTCAATTTACCTATTGTTCAAGTCATGGATAGGTAGCTTTCCTAAAACATTGCTATTGGTTAGTTGGGCAAAAATACAATACACACGTGACGGTGAAGGAACATATTTATGAATAAACGTTGACTAACATAGATAATGAGTTATGTTGTTATTCTGATGAGTTTCCAAACCATCTATTCTATTAACTATGATCAAACCCACAACCATTTATCATTAGTTTGCAAGCCCATTTATGAGGTCAAGTTCAAATTATTAAGTGATATTTTGGAACTCAGTCTAGACCTAGTTCCTTCAATATCTGTATGATCTCTTGTCTAGAGCTAGGGTTACAATTTTTTTCTCACACAGGCAAAACAACAGATCAAATTTAATGGCAATGATTTTCTTGTCTGGTAAGTGCAAAGCAAGAATTTTCCTAATCAAGGCTAAATTAATGATTTCTACACGTACAACATTTAGGGACCGGTCATTAATTACAGGGGAGGGGGGGGGGCTGGTGGAAATGAAAAATTAGATGCCATTATACTTCCCCCCCCCCCACACACACACACACACACATGCAAATAACAAAAGGCACATTCGTAATTTAAAGTTCTTATAAAGTGAAGCCACAATTAATCATACTGCCCTATCATAGTTGCCAACATTGGGAAAAAGAATCATCCGTGAGAATTTGAAAATATGGAGTCTCTAGATCGTTGGAAATGGCATTTTTATCTGTAGGTTTTATGGTACAACAGGGTAATGTGGCAGCGGGGTAGGTATTTATATTGGACAAAAATTTTTGCCCCCCCCCCTTTTTCATGCTCAAAAATACCTGATCCCCTCTTTTTCCACCAGCCCCCCCTCCCCTGTAATTAATGACCGGTCCCTTAGTGCTCTTAATTTAATTAGACACAAGATTAAAAGTTTGATCACTGTGAAGT
Organism: Paramuricea clavata; assembly: GCA_902702795.2. Lineage (NCBI taxonomy): Eukaryota > Metazoa > Cnidaria > Anthozoa > Malacalcyonacea > Plexauridae > Paramuricea > Paramuricea clavata. The sequence goes on from CACRXK020001563.1 coordinate 39,218, forward strand.
GTGGTCTGATCGATAGAAACAAAAATACTATGCTGTACCCAAATACAGTATCCTATTATGCGTCTAGAATGTATGAATTTGTAACGTTTTAAATAGCAATATGAACTGATTTCTCCATATATCGACATTATTGTGTAAACTTGCAGACATATCTTTTGCTAGTCCACGACACTGGATTAACCACCCCAAATATAATTTTCACTAGCTTGTCATTTGTCAATTAAGTAAAGCAATTTTCATTGGCTGCCTGACTAGATGCAATCACTTATTGTAACGAAAGTTAACTCATTTTTGATCACTACACATGTGATTTCTTCTTTTGCGCCCGCAACATAATCATGCAAATTTGACCTGGTGCCGACATGAGAAAAAAATTGCATGTTAATGCTTAATCTGTGCCTAAAGCTATATACATGTACAATTCTTGTGTAAGCCATCTCTCATTCCAACCTGAAGACTGCATGCAACATCCACCAGCAAGCTTTTTTTTAAATTTTCGTTATATTCGTGATTTTATTGAGTATTCTACAAATCTACTATTAAAAGTCTAAACACGATATGACAAACACTCACAAGAACAAAATAATAACTGACAAACAGAACCTCAACTATATAACAACATAACTCATAAGCACAATTTGTAGAAGACCCAATTAAACGGCTAAATTAAAGCACGAACGATCGAGACACAGGCCCATGCAAGGTGCTCAAGGTACAACCATGGATACGAGTTATTTGAAAATCTCTGGACACCTCTACATGAAGCCTGTCACAAGGGTCTAACATCAATACTGGAAAAATTTCTTGAAACACTTGTGATTTGGATGTAAGAAATGAAGAGGGTGCAACCCCAGTGTATATATCATGTCAATATGGTGAGAAGAATTGTTTGCAACTGTTGCTAAACCATGGTGCCGATGCAGAGATTGCGGTTGATAGTTTGGACACACCACTAGATATCGCATGTCAAGAAGGGTATTATGATTGTGTCGCAATCCTGCTGAACCATGGTAGGTATAAACCTGTGTTCTATTTATTCAGCTGTTGCAAAACTTAATTGCTTATAATGAAAGAAGCTGGGTTATCCCTCTACCGAATAACGGTTCGTTTCAAGTTGTCTCCAAATGTCATCAGCATAAATATACGAACGTATAAGATGTATTATGGATACGTTTTGTGACTGCCTTCCTTAAAGCAAATCACACAAATGTAACATATAGCTTTAGAGCGCTTTTAATTTTGATGAAACGTGGACACTAAGTCGTGCGTGGACATACTGTAACTGAGCCGATAAATATATGGCAACAATCGTTCTTGTGACGTCTGTGTTGTCAAAACGTCGACTGCTCAAAACCTGTTTTCCACTTCATCCTCGGCGTACTGACACGTATAGCTATATTTCTTTGTTTCCTGAATATTAAAGCCAAGTATAGCTATAATGACTTGGACACAAAAGAAAAACTATGATGTATGTTGCGATATGGCTGAAGTGGACAATAGGCTGCAATATCCCTACCGCGGGTAGATTATTCGGTAGTTGAGGTAAATATCAAGATTTTGCTGGTATTTCATTTGATTGAATAATCGTTGAAGGGTATTGTAGATGCATGGCTATGATCGAGTGGAAATTTGTATATATTTATTAGACCTAACCTGGAACAGCTGTGAAAAAAGCAACTTTAGGTTCCTGGCAGGAATCGAACCTGCATCTACAATATCCTTCAACTATTCGGTAGTTGAGCCTTTAATTAAGCAACTCTCTCGTTTTGGCTTACCATGCACCGTATTGGTAGTTTCAGTGAAGTGCTTTGCATGTATATGGCAATAGACATGGACAGGTGGACAACTTCGAACGTATTGACAAAGCGAGCTAATGTTGCAATACATGTTTCCTTCGCTTGTTTTATAAATACATATTATTTTAGCAATCGATTATTCTTAACAATAATCGAATCAACCAAAACAATCGTGTGTGGCAATGATACCTGGATAACTTTCTTCTCTGATTGAAAAAATTGCAAAGAGATGGTATTGTCGATGTGATCAAATGACAAACGCTTTCTCCGCTGGCATTTGTGCCCTCGTAAATTTGCTGTCAAATAATACGTCCCTTCCTTTGAAGTGCCATGCATGCATTAAGCTTTGAAAATAGTTTGCAACAGGCCGTACAACAGTCGTGATATTAATGAAAGTGTCATCGGTATATATTATAAAAGGACGATTATTTTATTGCTGCCGCAGCGAGCGAGCCTGAAGCGAGCGAGCAAGGCAGCAGATCCTAATTTTGTTTTGTGGGTCGAAATCAAAATTTTCTATTTGGCGCATTGCATGACGGTACCAGTGAATTTTAACCGTGGTGCAGCGCGGTCAGGCATAAAGCAAACATGCAATGTGATCATGTTTCATCTTTGGTCTTCTTTTATGGAAAGCCATAGCTGGCTTAAAGTGATCAAATGGCATTTTGTTGGGTGCTTTTAGCATTATACGGCGGTGCTTTTGGCATTATACACGGTGCTTTCGCCATTATACGCGGTGGTTCCAGCATTATATGCGGTGCTTTCACCATTTAATTACGCGATGCTTTTGCAATTATACGCAGTGGTTCGTCGAGCACTATATGCGGTGCTTTTAATATTATGCGCGATGCTAGCTTTCATTCAACATTATTTCCATATTCTTTCCATGACATGTATATGATTTAAGGTATGTGCATGGTTGACAAATGCTTTTTGCCTGTGGTCTGCAAGGACAATGACATGCTTTTCTGTGTGTATACATGTAAATGAATATAACGCAGCGAATGCGCCAAACAGTATTAAAATCTTAAATGTGCCGTATGATTTAATTATGTTTTAGGATTTACAAATGCTTTGTCATTTGTATTTATACTTGTACTGCATCACAAGGCAGTACATACTGTAATTGAAAAAACTCCACATGTGAGATTGTCTTGTATATATTTTTGCTTTCTTTGATAAACACTATTAAACACGCAAATTTTAATTAGTGAGACGCAATGTTAAATGTCACCTGCATGTCATTGTCATTGCCCTTTAACCCCTGGTCTATTGGCCGCTTTTGAAAATATTGATAGTTAGTGCCTTACGTCTTCGCTGGTTGTTATACTTTAAAATAATTTTGTATGTACCGAGAAATCAATATTCCGAGTATATAAATTTAAAAAACTCAATAATTCAGGAGCAAAACACAAAGAAAAATCATAAGCGTGTCGTGGTTTTATATGTGATAAAAAATCATGTTAATTTACATAAATTTTAGCTTTGATTTTCTCGGTTTAGACAAAGTTTATTTTAAAAATTACTTCGCCAATGAACTTGTATAAGATGAGTCGTTTTTTAAGCCATTTAAAGCACTTGTAGTCTGTTTTATCACATACAGTATAAAACACTCCGCTACGCGTCGTGTTTTATATGTGATAAAACACTCCGCTACGCGTCGTGTTTTATATGTGATTAAAACACTCTTACGCGTGCTTTAAATAGTACATATAAACTGGGATGTGACACTGATAGCTTGTTTACATTTCCTGGAGCATTATGAAATCTTATGTTTAACCACGGTGGTTTAACCCATTAGCTGGCAATGCGCCCTTCCCTTGTCGAGCGCCAGAAGATTTTACTCGTCAGTGGTATAGGGTACTGCCAGTAAATGGGTTAACAAACCTATCTGCCAATGGCTCTTGTTAATTCATCCGCACAGTTATGACCCCTACTTTAGTATTTACCCTGTCCAACGCCAGACGATTTTTAATACTCAGTCAGTGGTAGGGTACTGTCAATAAATGGGTTAACAAGAATAACAATAATAGGATGTTTCTGAAGGACTCGTTCAACACCCTGTAGTTTGTCTTTTGCTGTCAAAGGCAGAATTACTGCCCTGTGGGTAACCTAGTTGCTGCCGCAGCGAGCGAGCCTGAAGCGAGCGAGCAAGGCAGCAGATCCTAATTTTGTTTTGTGGGTCGAAATCAAAATTTTCTATTTGGCGCATTGCATGACGGTACCAGTGAATTTTAACCGTGGTGCAGCGCGGTCAGGTATAAGGCAAACAGGCAATGTGATCATGTTTCATCTTTGGTCTTCTTTTATGGAAAGCCATAGCTGGCTTAAAGTGATCAAACAGCATTTCGTTGGGTGCTTTTAGCATTATACGGCGGTGCTTTTGGCATTATACACGGTGCTTTCGCCATTATACGCGGTGGTTCCAGTATTATACGCGGTGCTTTCACCATTTATATACGCGATGCTTTTGCAATTATACGCAGTGGTTCGAGCACTATATGCGTGTGCTTTTAATATTATACGCGATGCTAGCTTTCATTCAACATTATTTCCATATTCTTTCCATGACATGTATATGATTTAACGATTGCTTAAATTTGGTATGTGCATGGTTGACAAATGCTTTTTGCCTATGGTCTGCAAGGACAATGACATGCTTTTCTGTGTATATACATGTAAATGAATATAACGCAGCGAATGCGCCAAACAGTATAAACGCGGCTGAAATATGATATTAAAATCTTAAATGTGCCGTATGATTTAATTATGTTTTAGGATTTACAAATGCTTTGTCATTGTATTTATACTTGTACTGCATCACAAGGCAGTACGTACTGTAAGTGAAAACACTCCACATGTGAGATTGTCTTGTATATATTTTTGCTTTCTTTGATAAACACTATTAAACACGCAAATTTTAATTAGTGAGACGTAATGTTAAATGTCACCTGCATGTCATTGTCATTGCTCTTTAACCCCTGGTCTAATTGGCCGCTTTTGAAAATATTGATCATGACGAACCGCACTGCCTTAATTAAATCATAGATTAAATGCAAACTTTGTGTTTTAAAAACGGGTTAGGATAAAACGCGGATACGGACGGACGGATGAATGACAGACGGACCGGACGGATGACATATATATGTCATTATATAGTCTGCGCGCAGCCGCGCAGGGTAGTTAGTGCCTTACGTCTTCGCTGGTTGTTATACTTTAAAATAATTTTGTATGTACCGAGAAATCAATATTCCAAGTATATAAATATATAAACTGGGATGTCACACTGATAGCTTGTTTACATTTCCTGGAGCATCATGAAATCTTATGTTTAACCACGATGGTTTAACCCATTAGCTGGCAATGCGCCCTTCCCTTGTCGAGCGCCAGAAGATTTTACCCGTCAGTGGCATAGGGTACTGCCAGTAAATGGGTTAACAAACCTATCTGCCAATGGCTCTTGTTAATTCATCAGCACAGTAATGACCCCTACTTTAGTATTTACCCTGTCCAACGCCAGACGATTTTTAATACTCAGTCAGTGGTAAGGTACTGTCAATAAATGGGTTAACGAGGATAACAATAATTAGCCTGCATGGCAGGTGCTATTTCCCAGGCTTGCTCAATTTTAGGAACCGCCTGCCATGCAGGCTAAACAATAATAGGATGTTTCTGAAGGACTCGTTCAACACCCTGTAGTTTGTCTTTTGCTGTCAAAGGCAGCATTACTGCCCTGTGGGTAACCTAGTTTTGTTTTGTGGGTCGAAATCAAAATTTTCTATTTGGCGCATTGCATGACGGTACCAGTGAATTTTAACCGTGGTGCAGCGCGGTCAGGCATAAGGCAAACAGGCAATGTGATCATGTTTCATCTTTGGTCTTCTTTTATGGAAAGCCATAGCTGGCTTAAAGTGATCAAACGGCATTTTGTTCGGTGCTTTTAGCATTATACGGCGGTGCTTTCGCCATTATACACGGTGCTTTCGCCATTATACGCGGTGGTTCCAGTATTATACGCGGTGCTTTCACCATTTATATACGCAATGCTTTTGCAATTATACGCAGTGGTTTGAGCACTATATGCGGTGCTTTTAATATTATACACGATGCTAGCTTTCATTCAACATTATTTCCATATTCTTTCCATGACATGTATATGATTTAACGATTGCTCAAATTTGGTATGTGCGTGGTTGACAAATGAATATATTATAACGCAGCGAATGCGCCAAACAGTATAAACGCGGCTGAAATACGATATTAAAATCTTAAATGTGCCGTATGATTTAATTATGTTTTAGGATTTACAAATGCTTTGTCATTTATTTGTATTTATACTTGTACTGCATCACAAGGCAGTACGTACTGTAAGTGAAAAAACTCCACATGTGAGATTGTCTTGTATATATTTTTGCTTTCTTTGATAAACACTATTAATAAACACGCAAATTTTAATTAGTGAGACGCAATGTTAAATGTCACCTGCATGTCATTGTCATTGCCCTTTAACCCCTGGTCCAATTGGCCGCTTTTGAAAATATTGATCATGACGAACCGCACTGCCTTAATTAAATGCAAACTTTGTGTTTTAAAAAAGGGTTAGGATAAAACGCGGATACGGACGGACGGATGAATGACGGACGGACCGGACGGATGACATATATATGTCGTTATATAGTCTGCGCGCAGCCGCGCAGGGTAGTTAGTGCCTTAATCTTCGCTGGTTGTTATACTTTAAAATAATTTTGTATGTACCGAGAAATCAATATTCCAAGTATATAAATATATAAACTGGGATGTCACACTGATAACTTGTTTACATTTCCTGGAGCATCATGAAATCTTATGTTTAACCACGGTGGTTTAACCCATTAGCTGGCAATGCGCCCTTCCCTTGTCGAGCGCCGGAAGATTTTACTCGTCAGTGGTATAGGGTACTGCCAGTAAATGGGTTAACAAACCTATCTGCCAATGGCTCTTGTTAATTCATCAGCACAGTAATGACCCCTACTTTAGTATTTACCCTGTCCAACGCCAGACGATTTTTAATACTCAGTCAGTGGTAGGGTACTGTCAATAAATGGGTTAACAAGGATACCAATAATCAGCCTGCATGGCAGGCGGTATTTCCTAGGCTTGCCCAATTTTAGGAACCGCCTGCCATGCAGGCTAAACAATAATAGGATGTTTCTGAAGGACTCGTTCAACACCCTGTAGTTTGTCTTTTGCTGTCAAAGGCAGCATTACTGCCCTGTTATAACCTAGTTAATATTCTATTTTGTGGCTATCGACGATTGGAGATTGCCGATCCAAGAATGCTGCCGAAACCTACATGTATACTCGTCTGGGGCACAAGTGCCCCAGCCAGTAATTAACTTTGCTACAATAACATGACAGACAAACTGGCGCCGGCCTGCCCTGTCATCAAAAACAACTTTAGCGTTTAGTTTTTACGACTCAAACGTTATACAAAATGTGGCAGTACTGTACGTATCGGGCGTAGAAGAACCGTCAGCCAAGCTTCAAAAATTGGACAATAAAAATATGTGTAAATAAAAGTGGGTGACCTACAACAGTGAACTTGACAAAATGTTTTGCGAATTTTGTCTTGCTCATCCGACTGTGGCAAATAAGAATGGATCGTTTTTATTTGTACCATAACTGTACATGTTTATTTTTTGTTAATCAATTATTCAGTTCACTTTGGGAGTCTCAAGGATGATTTTACGAAAATCAGAACATTAACGCGGACCCTGCGTGAACAGGCTCTCAGAAACAGTAAATTAAGGAATAGTGGATTTTCAGAAGGAATAGCAAATTTCAAAATCTTCTATTCCGGCTGTATAGAACAAAAAATTTAAATTTCGACCTCTGTCCATTCTACAGAGCATCTTCCTAGAGCTTCGTGCCAACCTCTTAATGGAGAAGGGGTTTACTGGAGAAAATGGGGAGGGCATCTTAATAGAGAGAGGGGGCATTAATAGTGAGTAGGGGATGGAGTCATGAACAAGATTAGGGTGTGGCAGCAGAGAGGCTTTTAATAGAGGATACTATTTTATAGATGAGCAGGGTTTAATAGAGAAAGGTCGAAAGGGAGAGTGATGGGGTTTTAATAAGTAGGAAGAGAAGAGTCTCTAAATAGGGAGGAATGATTTTAATAGGAAGGGCAAGGTGTCTTAGTAGAAAGGGGGGGCTTAATAAAGAGTGGGAATTCAGAGGAGGGGAAATATTTTTTAAGGTGGAGTAAGGTTTTAATGGTACAAAATAACATTTATTTAATAATACCTCTCATGGTAAAAGAACAATGATTCTCCGAAAAATAATCTGGCCATGGTTGTACTTGATCTAAAGTCACATAGTCATTGCCACATTGGTAGTATGAGCGTTTTTCCTCCAAAAGCATGTTGCTGTAATCCATTTCTTTGGCTTCTTATTTTGTTTTCCAGCTTGCATCAACATTTTTGCGAGAATCGAAAAAAACTAGAAAAAATGTGACCAAATTGAGAGCTATTACTCAAAAGTATTCATTGATCCAGTCATCCTAATTTAGTGACTTTTGCCTTGGCAGAAATCGGTCATTCCAGAAAATATCCATACCTCCCACATGGAAGAAATTGGAAGTTAACCCCCTAACCCCTTTCGGAAGTCCTAAATACACTTGGCAGAAATTTCCTCTGTGGGGGGAGTGTGGATCTTTTCTGGAACGACCCAATCTTACATCTTTTGGAAATTTGCCATTTTGCCTCAGGAAACGTTCCTGCTGGGGAATGTAAAGAAATCACTGTACATTACTTTGGCAAACTCTGGTGAGCAATTTCATCAATGCTAAAAAATTATATTCATTTGCCATTATAATAAAATTGTGCTCAATTTGTAAAGAGTCAATCAACGCTCTATCAAAATCAACTGCCAAAAGTCATGGGTTTTCTTTGGGTGCTCTGACCATTATGACCATTTGCATTTTCCAGTACTCAACAATATCTGGGTTGTTAACAAGTTCGACAATGTTAGATGGGGGATTTCTTGCAGATTTATCTGGATTACCTGGGGATATTTGTAGATGCAACAAGATCAGATGGGGGTACATTTGTTTGTAGGTAGTACAGTTATTTTTATTTTCATATTCTTTAATTCACAGAATATAAAATATATCCAAGTAACATCGAGTACAAAGTCTCGGAAAATATTAGTCCAACAAAGGAGGAATAAAAGGCAATTAAGTCAATTTCACTTTTATAATATAAATTACTATAATATACATTTATACTATAAATCTAAGACTGACTCTTGCGAGATTGGGCCGCCTGTGCTCTAACTTTGAATAAATTATTTAATTTTACATCGTCATTTTCTCACTTCTCTGTGTCGTTTATAATCTAACTTACAACTACCAAAAAAATAAAGAATGCTGAATCTTTATTATTATAACAGCCTTTCTGGTTGAAGATCAAATGTTCAATCCTTTTTTACTGTAAATGCATAGTAGAAATTCGCTATTCACTTTTTATTGCATGAGTCAATGGGTAGAAATTCACTACCGGGTATTCACTTTTAAATATTTCATTCGAGCCCTGAACCATGCATATAAGATGAATTGTTCATCCTCCTACCTTATTACTTTTCTCTGTCTATAAATGCCGGAGAATTTTACTCATCAGGGGGTCATTGGACTAATCAGATTGCCCATGTAGATGGCCATGCATGCCTGTCACTCATCTAATTTTCAAAACGGGGTCATTGAATTAATCAGCCTGCAGTGCCCATGTAGATAGAGACATTTAAATTGACGTTTTAATCACATTTGAAGGTCACATTTGAAGGTTCTACACGTTTTTGACAGGTAAATAGCTCATTCATGCTTCAATTTTTTATCGGCCGTTTGCGGTTGGCAGTCTGCCATAAACATCAATCTTACAGTTGATGTCACATAATTACTTTTCCCTAAATATTGCATACTTCGTTGTGAAGTTCAAACGTTCATACTGAAATTCACAAGCCTATTTGTAAACAAAGCCTCTGATTGGTCCCTAAACAAAAATAAGCCAATCAGAAGGTTTGTTTACAAACCGACTTGTGAATTTCAGCATGAACGTTTGAACTTCACAACAAAGTTCAGAACGAAGTACGCAATATTTAGGGAAAAGTTATGTGAAATCAACTGTAAGGTCTATAATATTAGGATTCTGGTCCATTTTATTCAAATGAACTAATGTTGAAAGATTTTGTCAATGGAAATTTTGAGTGTACGCCTGTCCAAAATTACTTGCGGCAGAAACCAAATTGGGCGACCACAAAATCAGCTTCGTGGTATAACCTGAGTTTACCAAAACTAAAACTTGTCAGAAGAACTTAGGATTTATTATTTTATATGTCCAAATGAATTGTAAAGTAACCCAATTAGATCCCAGAACGTGTAAAGAAAATTTAAAGATTAACTGTTAACACATTTATTAATTAATTATAGAATTAAGAGATTACGGACTTACATTACTTTAGGGAAACCAAATTAGGTTACCACAAAGCAAAATTTGCAGCAACACGGCGGTATATAACCCAGGTTTGGTTACCTCAATTTTGGACAGCCTGGTGTAAATTTTATACACTTACCTGTATTCAGACAATCAGACCTAACCAGCCTGAGTAGCTGTATGTTGCAACAGTGCCTTTTTTAACTATATATCTGGGGGGGCAATTGCCCCCCCAGGGAAAGAATTTGGCCACCCAGTAAAGCCGTTTCTGCCCCCGAAGTGTGAAGCAGAATTGCTCATGATTGCTGTCAGAATTGCAGTTGATTTACTTGATAATGCGATTATGCCCTTCCATAGCCTCCTCCACGGCCATCTTGTGTGTAATTCATTTTGTTCTTCACCGAGTATTTCATAATAGCAATAGATTTCATGCAAACAATCCGATAAAGTGCTAGCCTTTCCAAGCCTTGCGACTATTTCCTAGCACTCTCCTCTGCGGAGGCGTTGTGTTTTGTTTTGTTTTGAGAGGTTTTATTGCAAACTTTTTTTCTTAAAAATATCAAGTTATATTAAGAGCCCCCCCCCCAATCGCCACAAAAACCATTCTCTCAGAAAGGCTAAATCCGTAGAGAATTTTTTTTTTGGGGGGGGGGGTACACGTTACATGCTCGAAGCTGAAACTGATTAAGTACGTTTCGACTGAGGAAAAAGACAATATACTGGAGGAACTTGATTTGTGAAATCTCGTTAAAGCAGTTGTAGATATGGTTCCAAGAAGAATAGATTTAGTTTAGATTTTTAACTGTTAAATCCATGTATGCATCATCACAGCATGAATATTTCTTCTCAGACTTATTCTGTATCGTATGAAAAAGCAACGTATTTTGAGAATGCGGAAATGGTGTCTCATAGAACCTAAAATGATTTAAATGCAACATTTCTGATCAAAATCACATTGGGATCCCCCCCCCCCCAGCATCACAGAGAGAAAATAAGGTGACACTGACCCCTCCTCCTATTTTTCAAGGTGACTTTTCCAATTTATTTAATTCCGAGTAGAAATGTCTGGAAAAATTCATGTCTTCGTTGTACTTTATAATCTTCGGAATTCTGCTAGATTTCACCCCCAAAATACATGAAATCGCAATTCAGGGACCCTAGATTTCATAATTTTTCGAACCCCGAACCCTCCTAGACGGTCTCACGCCTTCGGCGTGAGGGTCGCCCCCCACCCGCAAAATTATGGTTTCGCTACGCCACTGGTTATAGCTGTACGATTATAGCTGTTTAAAGTAAAATATAGCTGAAGTTCATAAATTAAAGTTTTACAAAATCTCTCTTCAGACTTGTGCGTTCGCCAAACCTCGACGGCTCATATTTTTCGCTCTGACTTTTTTTCCTGTTTTGCCCCCCCAGTGAAAATTCCTTAAAAAAGGCACTGTGTTGCAAACACAACGACGCTTAGTTAGACATAACCAGGAGCTGTCCATGTGTCTCGTTAGCCCATTAAGTTGCATTGCACCCTAATTTATTATTTCATTCTGTTTATAAATGCCAGACAATTTTACTCGTCAAGAGGAAAGCAGTGGATCTTAATGGGTTAAAGCTGTATCATGCAGCAGATGGTGGACAACTGACAGTTACCATTATAAACAACATTTCCGAAGTTGAACACCATGCATCTGTTGTTTTTTGTAACTATCGACTGGCCAATGTCAATCGATATCAATTAAGTAATTAATATCGATTACCATCGATTGATTGATTGGATTTCCGATGATCGGTTTTCATCGATTAACTACGCCAGGCTTATTTAATAATATACATACATTTGCGTATTCTTGTTGCCAGCTCCATTGCAGAAATATATTTATTAGGAAAAGCACCTTATAAACACCGTCATGATCTACACATTTCTCTCGAGTACGTCTTGACAATACTAAATTCGAACTTTTCTTTTCAAAATTTTCTGTGCCACCTTCCGGGCCTTCTTGGAAAAATATACATTTGAGCCCACAGTAATATAGTTCAGAGGTATCCCTTAAAAACTTCGTGTAGTACTACCTCAGCTGTATCTCCGGAGGTATGGACATATGGACTATGATAATGAGGTATTCAATGGAGTATTGGGGTACTTTATTACCGTGGCTTTCTGGTCAGCACTTATTTCCAACAACCAAACTGACGTAACTTCATTTTCGGAAGATGGAAGAGGTGTTAAATGGCTAGGTAACTAACCTAAATCCTGCCCCTCTACTCTAACCCCAACATCTAACCCCAACCAAAATAAAATAAATCCAAAAAGAATCAACTTTAGAAATTGATCATATAACGTCAGTTTGATGGTTGGAAACGAATGAAGACAATAAAGTACACACGTAAAACCCACAAGTTGTAGCAAACCTGCAGCAGACTTGTAGCAATGCAGCCAATGCTGTTCCAACAACTAACTTGTCAACAGGATCTGTTCGCACTGCTTGTTCCCAGCTTGTTGTCAACTTGCTACGAGGTGGTTGATTCCAACTTGTTGACAAGCTTGCTACAAGCCTGTTGCGAACACGTCTTGCCACTTGACAAGTTGTGAGATTTTACGTCGTGCAGTTTCGTGAGCGGTACCTCAGCTTTATCTGTTGGAACAGTTACTATTTTTAGACTTTTAGGGTTCGGATTAGGGAGCATTCATTTTTTAGCTGGGGGGGGGGGCGGAGGAACTGATGTCTAATTCCATGCTAAAACTTGGAACCCCCAAGAGAAAAGTTGATAAAAAATTATGACCCCCTATTTTTTTACTGAAAAATTTTTTGACCCCTCATCCTAACTATTTCCACACGGTGTCGTTTCCGTAGCGTTTCAGGGCCGTAGGAAGCTCTTTTTGATTGGGGGGGGGGTTGAAAGCGAGGGCCGAAGGCCCGACGAAATTTTTAAATCTAGAGTCTCTGAAATGCCATTTCCTGGACTTTGGGGAAGATTTGACAGAATTCTGATGGTCTGAAAACGAAATTAGTATGTCGAAATTGACAATTTGGTAGTACTAAATGGGCGAAGGCGTATTTAATTAACTATATATTGGATAACTAGGATAAGTTGCAGGAAACTGTGGGTACTATCTTCATTCTTTGCAGTTTGTCATGGATAATGTAGCCGCT
>CACRXK020001564.1:0-52600 GCA_902702795.2 Paramuricea clavata
TTAACATGGTTTAATGTTTAACCTGACGTAATTACGTCGCAGTTGCGGTCTGAAAACGTGTGGGTTGCATCTTAAACACGATTTGGAAGCGTTCGGACACAGCATGTTTGGCACAAAATTTGTAACGCATCAGGAACGAGAAGGAAGTTAAGGAACGTAATTCCAGAACATATTAAAAAAAAAAAAATTCGCACTCCCCGCAACCGCGCGAAATTCCTTGCCACACGAGATTGGGACGAGCCAAAACGTCCTCACAAATCCGCCATTTTGTGGGGACAAAATTTTTACTGAGAAACGATAGGAGTTTGCATTCTATGTCTATTATTTATATGGTTATCATTTAAGATTAGATTCGATGCTGGGTTTTTTCAGCAAGTAAAATCCGATTTAACCTGAGCACTACAAATTGTCCTACATTGCAGAGGGCATCAAACAACATATTACCTTATTTTGGTTGAACAACCGCTGGTCATACATAGCTTCTTGAGACTGTGAGCCTCCACCCGCCATTCCCAAAGCAATCTTTTCTGTGACGTCACGTTCCCGATCACGTTGAAGTTTCGACCTGAAGAAAATACCATCAGATCAGAGTAGGACGAAATCAGAGCGATAAAAAATTCAAAATTTTGGAAAGTGTCTTTCGCATACTTCATCATCAATGTTAATATTGTCTGCAGTTTCGTATTGTTAGCGTTGTACAGAAAATATATGTTCCCTAAGTTCCTAACCCTAGATTCAGTTTAGCTAGCGGGATGACTTTGGTACGGTACAATAGTCAGAGCAATTTTTCAAGAAATGACACTTCTGTATAACCGAAACGAAATCGTCCAGAAACAACAGCCATGATTTAAACTGCAACAGTGTGCAGTCACGCGGGAATATTACGTCATGCCACGCTTGAGAAAATTCTCCAGAAAATTGCCGTTCTGAATTTGTATTAAGCATGTTTAATAAAGGCGATAGACAGCAGCTCTATACCGAAGCAAACATGCGAAACTTTGACGGCTCATTGACTCCGAGAATGTTTTTATTTAACATTAAGCATTTGCCACTCAAAATGGCGGATTTCAAACAATTACGTGGAATCATGTGTTGTGACATCACGTCTGAATACATCTGGGGCCGGTTGTATCAAGCCCGTTTAGCTTAAACGGTGGTTAAGCTCAAAATAGAAAGCAAGTCTATAGATTCATTAAACAACCAAACTAAAAGTTTTGAACCTTAATAGAACGATAATGTTTACAACTATATATTCAGTGCAGAATATTTAAGTTGACTGATTCACGAAAGATATAAGAGTGTTATTTAATTTTGACTTATCCACCGTTTAAGCTAAACGGGCTTGATACAACCGGCCCCTGGTTAGCTTACCTTTTATCAGGTGCGGCTTTAGCAATTCTTCGTTCTTTTTCTCGATCTTTATGTCTTTCATATCGCATTTGGTCGCGTTCCTTTTCATCATGAGATTTATCGGATGCATTCTGTATTCCAGCCCTGGCGTCGCGAGCTTTTTGCGCCAATTTCCTTAACTTGTCTTCCTGTTTTTCCTTCTCTCGTTGAGCGACTTTCTTTTCTAACTGTGCACGCATTTCTACCGCCTCACGAGCCTAAATAAGTAATTGAAACAAAACTTATTTTCCTCATGCTATTTTTCATTGCATTCCCATTAACGTTAAGCGTTTTTGTATACCTACTAGCGAGCAAGCGACGTTTCAATTGTCAACTCGGACATCAACCGAAAATCGGTATAACTAATTTTGGCGGGATTCTGTGGCATCACAGCGCTCGTGTAAAGAAGCAAAAAACCTTAGAAATCTTATGTTTTGTCATGTGTTGGAGACAGGGCTCGAATTTTATCGCGGCAATTGCTGTAGAGGGAGAACAAAATGCCGTGGATCATTGCGGCAACGACGGCAATTTTTTGCAGTGTAGTATAATTTTTGCACTATTCACTACAGGTGCATTACTATTTAGACACTTGAATTCAGATGTTGATCAAATCATGCATAAACTACTATTTTAGTCTGAGTTTTCTGCGAAAAGAAAACACTAAAGAAATACGTAAACATGTTTCCAGCTTGTCGACAATCCAAATAATAATAAAATTGAATTTTTACTACAGTAATTTCAAAAAATGCCGTGGAAACTGCCAAAATTGCCGTAGACAGCTGTTATGTTCTACGGTAATTTTTAACGCCATTGCCGTCGATTGACTTCAGGGAAATTCGAGGCCTGGTTGGAGATTACCACAAACTGATACAAACACAATTCTTAGTCCAGTCCCCCCTCGGCAATCTGATGTCCTTGTTGACAAAAACGTCACTTAAGCTCCCTACTGTCATACGTAAATGTTTTTAGCCATTTCAATCCGAGTTATGGTAAGTACACAGTTTACAATACACATAGTATATTATATTCTCCCTAGTACCTTTCTGTCAGCTATATACAAAGCTTCAGCCAGTTTCGCAAATTTGTCATTGATATGCGGGTCTTGAAGTCCTCGACCATCAGCTGCTAATCTTTTATCCAGCGGGATGGTGTAACCCTGGAAGAGAATTATTGTGTTTTTAAAAATATAATCACATGAACTATATGCCTGTGAGTGATGTTTTAAAATGCAGTAAGCTTGAATTCTAAGTACCTTAGCATTTTTCCAGTTTGAAATGCATGGCGGAATTTTCCAATCTTGCTGTTCTTTCACTGTTACCTGAAACAAAAACAATTACATATATAAGAAAACGTCAATGGAGTAAAGTTACTAAAGGAAGAAGAAACACATGAATATATATCATGTAGGACTGGTACCTTTCTGTTTGGTGAATGCATAACTGGCGCTGGTGGTGATGGTGGTCCACGTGGGATTTTCTTGTTCGTTCTGAAGAAAAAGGATCCAAATAAACATTATAAATTTACAATATACATTTCTTGTACTTTATATATAGTAGCAGGTACAATATTTCTTGTTTCCCTGATTCTAGAGTAATGTTATATAGAAATATTAGACATGCACTTGAGGTATGTAAGGACTGCATTCCAACAGTACCCTCATTTGCATCTACGCTTAAACAGTCACAGATTAAAACATGTTTTCTCAAGTGAAACTTCAATGTTTGGAATCAGCATTTGATGGTTTCAATTAGGTCAGGCAATGAGATCCAGGGTAGTTGAAAAATTGAAAATATACAAATGTGCTTCTTTTCTTTCTGCAGCTATTTATCCTCAGATAAAAATCACAGTATTTTGACATTAATTGTTAAACTTTCAAAATATTCAATAATAATAATAATAAGCGTTGTTTCCATACTTAAATCTAGGTGGTTCCATTGGATCCTTCTGAGTCTCAACCATACGAATGACTCGCTGTTTTGCACCAGAATTGAAGGACAGTCCTTGCTGTGATGGTGTATATCGAATATACTGAGCGCCTCCTTGTTGTGGCGGCACATGAGTTGGTTGTGCCGCGGCTACTTTTGATGCAACTTCTTTTTCTAGAGCCAACCGTGTCTTCTCTGTAACCTAGGAGGAAGATGCACATATTAGATATGGGCACTGCTCTTTGTGTTGGGGTGGGGGTAAACTAGGCACATCTGGCAGGGAGTATGATTTCAGGGGGGGGGGGGACAGAAAGGGGTCAAATGCTAAATTTTGCAAGGGGGTGCAATTCTGAATTGTTGAGGGATGCAACCTGATCAAGTCTTCGAGAGGTTGACATTATAAAATCCAAATAATTAAAGTTTCCATAACATAAAGTGCATCAGATACCTCAGCTATCTCGTCATCATCAGGACGTTGTAACTCTGGATCGTCTTCTTTGCTGATTTGTGCTGGAATCAAGTCTTGGAACCGTGAGTGGATCACCTTAAATAACAATGAAACAATATTGGATGGTGAAACAGGCACTATCTGGTTGTGGTTATCTATTTTGGGTTGAAAAGATGGAAAAAATCTGCCTTACTCTGTCTTTAGAATGTCCTTGTCGTACAAGAGCATCATATTTAACTCTTCCTTCAGAATCTAACTTGACAGGAAGGGAAGAAGAAGAGGATCCCTGTAAAAAAGAACACAATCTAGAGCACAACTGTATAATGTACCTTCTGTCCGCCAAAAACTTTTTCTATGACAAGTTTTCGTACGGCAAGTTTTATTTGCAAATACATCCTTCCAGAAAGTATGTCACTTTGGATACAGAGCCTCATTTTCATGTACGTGACATCTCAATCACGAAAACAAGGCCCTATGGCCAACATGACATACTTTCCAGAAGGGTACATTGCATGTGTGTATGTACAAGGTATGTACAAGTACATACAACACATTTTCTACGACAAATTTTTAAGCTACTACAACTGCACCTGATATATCCAGCATGATCTGGTATTCTGCTAGCTCTGGTGCCGAGTTGTGTCGGACCATCGGTCATGTGTGCCACCCACCCATCAACATACTGTATTTGAATTATTGTTGTTCACAGTTTGCTTTTCATCATGTTATTACTCAAATTACTGTATCTCATTTTGTCTCTAATATTGTTTGCTTTGTCATGAAAAATAGCACCCCCTCTGGCCAGGGTTAGGGAGGGGGGTGCACACCTCCACCTCACTGACCAATGCTAACTTTTGAACAAGTTGCATTTGTCTGCCCATAGACAGGTTAACATTGCTTTTCGCCCAACATGTGTTTGCCTGCCAATATGCGCACACATGCCATTTTGTATGCTTTAGCACTCTCGAGTTGTGCTGTTACGTCACAAGACTATTCAAAATTACATGTCTGTGCATACTGGCAGGCAAATTTACCTTTTTACGTTTACCTGTCTATACACACAAGCAAATATATTTTATTTAATTTTATATAAATAAATAATAATTGGCTTTTATTTGTATGTATTTCAGTATTTGAAAAAAAAACACAACATAAATAAATTGACCATAACAGAAAATAAACCTTGTTTCTATTTTTTCCCATATCCAATGGAAACTGAGCAACATGAACTTCTGGAAAAGCGCCCCCATCTCCAAAATCCTAAAAATAACACACGTTGACTTATATCAAACTTTTAATATTTTCTCAATATGTGTTGGGAAAATCAAAATATGAAAATACCTCTTGCGATCTGGGGATCCAGTTTCTCCTCAGCCCATAAGGCGGAGGTTGTCTTTTAGGTACGGCTACTGTTGTTAACTAGATCAACACAAAACACAGAAATTATAACTCATGATGAACAATTGGAAAATATGGAATAAAATTTCTGAATTTCGACCAACGACTAACTTACTTTGCTATATGCCCGCTCTAAATCATCATCATTTGCTTCCTGATAGGGCCTGTGGGCCGGGGCGGGAAGTAAACTAAAAAAGAGAAAGCATAAATTGAAGATCGGGGCTAAAATTTGAGAAAAAATAAACGAAAATAAACTGAGTACTTTGACCAAAACACTAACCTCGCGAGCGACATGTTGAATCTTTGATTTTCATGCAATGCATGACGGGGCATTTCTGTATTTCCGCGTCAATCTGATGGAAGACTGGGACGAGAACTGCAAGTTTTACACCCAATCTCGTTCCTGAGCCTGCGATCCTCGGGAAGGAACGCGAGGCTCTGGGATAATCCGTTTCAGGGAGGAATCTGATTGGCCGTTGAAATGGATGCGTAGTTCAATCTTAGCCAGAATTCCTGGCTTCCGGCAACGGATTATCCCAGAGCCTCGCGTTCCTCCCGAGGATCGCAGGCTCAGGGAACGAGATTGGTTTTACACATTCCAGCCTCCTACGGTCCTACCATCCTCGTTCCCAGGGCCTCTTGGACGAGAATGGCCTCCTATTGACTATTATACCATATATTATACCATGCCACACGACACAATAACATACAGACCATGTGAGGTACCACACCATACCAAAAACTTAACAGCAAACTGACCTGACGTCATTTTCGGAAGATAGAAGAGGTATTAAATGGCTATGTAACTAACCCAAACCCTACCCCTAACCCCTGACTCTAACCTCAACCCTAACCCTAACCCTAACCCTAACCGAATTAATAAAAAAAATCCAAAAAGAAACGACTTTAGAAAATCGATAGGGCGGTTTGCTGGATGGAAAAAAGCGCTAACCGAATACAACCTTCCGGAAAGTACTCAGCCTTGGCTATAGAGGCTAGAGCCTCGTTTTCGCGATTGAGCGTTTTCGCGATTGAGATCTCGGCTTTGGAGCCCCTTATCTTATTACTGTTGTAGATATTAACGAAACGGTCTTTTAGATTATATATTGTCACTGTATGATTTCGTAAATGTGTCACCTGCAACAGGATAACAGACTCTAAATCCAATATCTCAATTTAATCACGAAAACGAGTGGCGAACAATATCAATTTCAAATAAAATATATCTTGTTTATTTTTCAAATTCTACCTATTTACACATTTTTAGTTAATTAAAACTGTTTTGTCAATGCACAACGTTACTCTTAGAATTTTTAGGTAAATTTTACAATAACTGAATTTCATTAAGTAAACACCAATTCGGAATTTTATCCCTGTGTATCCATTAGAGAAGGGATTAAAAATGCCCGACTTTCGTTGACTGTATCACACGTCAAAACCAGTTACTTCTGCTGAACTTTATAAATGCCGGAGTTCTGCATGGAATCTGGACGTTGGCTACTGAATCAGGGTACTTTGTCACGATACTGTATCTCCTAGAATTCTACACAACAGTGGCGTGCTGGCAGGAGGTGAGGGATTTTAGGGGGGGGGGGGCAAAAGCAGGATTTTAGGGGAATAGGGGGTGCCTTAACTGCATGAAATGAAACCAAGATTTAATATTGTCAATTCGACTTAAAAATCGGACAAATGGGTGCAGGAACGGTCTTATAAAGGATGTTTGGAAAATTTCCCTCTCCCCTCGACACAAATGTTGGGAATTATATAACGGTGGGCGCCAAATTTTCAGCTGGCAGGAGCCAGCACGCCACTGGTCCAGAACATATGCACAGATCTTGGTAAACCCTGCTAACACTGCCATACCTGAATTGAAAATAAGAGAAAATTATGATAATACATTTAAATACCTGAGTATTAAACTAAAACTTAACTTTATTTACACTGGATAGCTCCATCAGTTCTAAACTTACTGGTGGTCCAGTAAGGACTGTCTTACATGGGTTTAATATTTACCATTGCAAGAACAAACCTAAACCAAGCTAACTTTATTTATACTGGAGTCCCCGGAAAAAAACTGCGACGTTTTCACAATGTTTTCACAGATACTTGCCTTGACCGTACTGTCCATAGCTCCTGAGAATATCCTTCCTTTCGACACTGCAAGCGCCGACACACTTCCTTGATGACGTAATAACGTCTGGACACAAGCCAAACTTTCTAAATTCCAGACCTGAAAAAGTTGATTAGGAAATAAAATAACTTTGTTGGAGAAAACCTGTCGTGCTTTGTAGAGTGAAAATAGAAAGCACTCTTCTCGCACTGTGAGAAATTATAAAGAGCAAGTGCATATTGCAGACATCAAACCCCGGCTTACCCTCAAAGAGCGGTCATATGACGCGCTGAAAAGTCTTGTTTGCCCAGGCGAACTCAGCACTGTCAAAGCGTAAACTGTTCCAACATGACCTAAAATGAAAATCAGAAAGTTCAAGCACCGGTTAAACCAGAATGAGAGTTGATGAGAGTTTAAAGTTAAACACGAGCGAGAGTTGCAGCTCTCATCCTCGTTTGATCGAGGTTTTATAATCGCCGTCATTCGCGATGCCTTACCGTTTAATGTCGTCAGCAGCTTGTAATTGTTGAGATCCCAAACCTAGAAATAAAAGACCGAAGTAAAAGAACAAGCACCTGAGGAGCTGTGTTGTCATAACGGGTATGCACACTTACTATAATGGAGTTTTCATAAGTGCCACAAATGATGTGTTCTTTAGTGACAGCCAATGAATACACGCTACCACCCGTGGCTTCGAGAACATGAACACATTCCAGAGTGTTCAAGTCCCAAATCTAAACAAAAGAATAAGAATCGTCCATACACATTCAAGTGCGTATGATTTTCTGAGGGTATAGGAAATGGAAAAGTAAAATCTAAATTTCTTTAAGGACTGTTTACACGATACGACTAGTCGTATACGATTCTTATCCTGGCGTATTTACTTGAATATGTGCGTGCAAAGATGTCACATTTCAAATTTCGCCATAAACTGATGAAGAGGAATAGTGGCGTCTTCAGATGATTCCCAATATAAAGTTGTCTACACGCGTAAAAACGCTCAGATTGATGCAGTACTGATGAAAACAGGATTGAACAATGCTTTGCTGCCCACATTGTTCACAGTTGTCAACAATATTGAACAATACTGTTACACCCGATTCAGGCTCAACAATATTGTTCAATATTGTTGACAAGTGTGAACAACGTGGGCAGCAAAACATTGTTCAATCCTGTTGAGCAGCGGGCTCAGTGTTTTCTTGCCGTGTAGTGATTATAATTTCTTGTCAGCGGCATGAATGGTTCGAGATTGACGCCACTTGAGATTTTTAGCGGGCATTCCGTCTGCAGTAACCCTGCACACTAAGGGATGGTCCTTAATATTGGTCTTCTAGGAAGACCAGTGTATAACTGATAGAGTTATCCAGTAGAGTTAAAATTAGTTTAGTATATGTTCTTGAACCACTACGTAGAATGCAAGTGTTGCTACCTTGATTGTTTGATATGATCCGCTGTACAAATAATTCTCGGACGCAACCAATGCTCGTACCCAGTGATTAAGTTCAGTTAACTCGTTCATTTGTTTGAGTGTTTCCAAATCCCATACCTAGACAAATCACACACTTAGCACACGAGTACAAGGATCAATGATTATTGGAATGATAGACTCGCATACATTCTGCATTCATTTTGCTGTTCATGACACATTAAGCCGAAAAAATAAAGAGCTATGCCAAGATCAAACAAACCCAGTCTAAACCTATAGCACTTTTACTCGGCTGGTTTTCACAGGTTTGGTCAATTTTGGGCTAGCATTTGGTAAGTATGACGTCACATGCGAACGGAAGTCCTCTCTGAATGTGAAAAAGCGCTGCAATTAAAAGTAGAAGGCCTGGGTCTAGGCTGAAACAAACCTTAATCTTCTTCAAGGATCCACTAAACAACATATTTTTCTTCGTCACTAAAGTGCACACTGGGTTCACATGACCTCGAATCTTGTCAACAAATTCCAGGGTGGAACAATCCCAAATCTGAAAAAAAAAGTTAGAACTGAAATATGTGTATTCTAGTAGTACACGCGTATATATGGACGCAAAAATATCAAAAGGAAAAGAAAGGTTAAGAAAACTTACGTTTATTGTGCAATCAGATGATCCGCTGTACAACCGTTTTCTACAAGAAACCGTCAAGATGTGTTATATGCAGAAAGTAAGTTCTTTACTCTGAATTAACTCATTGCTCTGAAGATCTTACCCGTCAGAACATAACGTTAACACGATGCCCGCATGCCCGTCCATTGTTTTCACACAGTTGTACGTACTTTGAGTATCCCAGACCTACAGGCAAATGAAACAATTCCTGGTCAGGCACTTTCCTTTCACACTTAAACACTGCTTTACATTATCAAAGTTTCTGTGATCACAGTGGAAATTTTGCATAGGTTTGTAAGTTTTGAAGGATTTGTAAGAACTTCAAAACTTAGAATTTACATATGCAAAATTCCTACTGTGATCACAGAAACTTCGATAGTGTAAACACTAAACAATCTCTTTTCACTCGCCTTAATTGTTTTGTCAGACGATCCACTGTACAGCCATTCGCCATTGGAGACACACAATGCCCATATCGGGCCCTAAAATAAATTTTAAAAAGTGAAATAGACGTCATGAAAATTGCCAGTGGTAGATCACGATATTCTAGTTAGTACCAGAGTTCTGCTTATCAGGCGGTAACCGGTAAAATTTGCCGTACATAAATAAATAGACAGTGCAGTACTGACTACGGAGTAATTAAATAACTTTTTAAGCTTTTTTACTTTTTTTGCGGTAAAAAGCCTGTTCAAAAACCTGTTTTACCTGCCCCACTCACAACTGTGGAGAAACCTGTACGCTGTAGTGCAGGTAAAGCTCTCTGTGAATTCGTCTCGCAAGTACGTGATTATCACAGTATTCATTGACGATATATGTGAATTCCACTAACCTGATGGCCAACAAACGTCCCTCGGCATTTGAACAACGGATAAATGTCGAATGCTGGAAACGGACGTCATTGTGAGTGAATTGATTATTTTCATGCAGACGAATAGGGGTGTACAATTAAAAATTTTCAAGAAATATGCGAATGACTTACACCCAGCTCCCCATAATCTCACTTCAACATCAGAAATGTCATCCTTTAAAGTGAAAAATGTTATGTATCACTTTTAAAAAAAAAGTTTCGACACCTTACACTTATTAATCCCTCCTACTGTAGTTACAAATTTCCCTCAAAATATGTAATTCATAACTGCCTCGTTGTTCAAAACCACTTCGAAATATTCGTGCGAATTCATCTTTAAATTTTAATTTTAAACTGTTTTGAAATTATTTTCGTGTTTTCTTGAATGTGTTCCACGTTATGGAGGCAACGTTCCAGTCGTCATACTATACCTTTAGTTTCGTCATGGCTCGTCTTGTTTCCATGATTTCTGAAGATAGTTTTGTGTGGCCTTCGTCAAGAAAATCTGTAAAAATGTGTAAGAAAAACACGAACAGAAGTCAATTAGAAATTACATCATCGCTGTTTCTATTTGTTCGTGATTGTTCTTACCCAGTCGAATGTCGACAGTTTTCTCCACACGTTCAATTCTTTCTGTCATTTTCACCAACATTGATCTGAGAAACGTCATTTCCTGAAATTAAAAGCATTTTACATTAGAACAGTTTAGTGCTATTGTAATTAGAGGGAGAATTAGAGTTATGCAGTAGAAACAGAGTAAGTGCAGCTTCACACCTGATCCTTGTTTTTTAATTCGGTTTGTAATTCTTCAATTTGATCTGCTGAATGTTGGAGAAATTCCTTCATTGGTTCAAACTTGCACGTATTTAAATGTTCTTTGACTTCTGTATCTGTCCCTTCGAACTGACATCTAAACAAGTATAGAGAAAAGAGTCTGGGTACAAGATTGAGAAAGCTTGTGTTCATGTCATTTATCTATAAATTGAACAGAGATTCAGAGAATACACCTCAACATTTATTGCAAGTTCGCCCTAATGACCTCGTTTCATGTGGGTTACTGTATATAATGTTTGATATCTTACCCATATTTAAAATGCATGCACTTGATGTGCTCACACTGTTCCAAGTGTTCATCAAGATTCTAATTAAAACACATTTAATGCATGAAAGTCACTTTAAATATGCAATGTCATTAGTTACATTTAATTACTTTGCAAAGATTACAGTTCTCACAGAAAATTAAAACATACCATTTTCAGAACAGCTGGACAAAGAATGCTGTTGGGACATTGCATTGGAGCATATTGACAAGTCTGCTCATGTTCACTATGAAAGAAATTGATTAAAACTTAATCCTGACTTTCACTTATGGGAGAACATCATAGAGTAAATTATATTTGTATAGTGACACTTACTGTCTTGAATTTAATTTGACTTTGACAGGGCAGCCTGAAAAATATTGACAGTTATTTTAAAATCATTGTAATGTACAGTCAGTTTGCTTTGTTAAGTCTTCAGGTTTCAGCTTTTTACCTGCAGAATTGACTTCATATTTTCCTTCCTCAGTGGCAGAAGGCATGCATCCATATTTACAGTGTACAAGAAGCTCACCAATCTGTTCTAACACCTGGATGTGAGGAAACACATTGCTTGATTTATACTGCAAATGTAGTGTCTACTTGGAAATCTTAGTGTAGTTTAATTTATTGAGTTGCTCACACAATGAGCAGATTTCCCAACAGGGAAAGATGTGAAAGTCTATAACCAGTTACTGATGTATGGGGTGGCACGTTCTCCTCAATTATATTAAGACCTTGAGTAGAGGTCCAACCAAGGATTGAACGCAGTAGTATTCCACTCAAATACAAAATCAAGTGCTTTTAAAATGGTGTAGAAATACAAAACATTTCATTTTCCAGCATGAAAGGCAAGCGTGGTGACCACAACACTTGATAGATGATGATAACTCGATCACTTATAATAAGTTTGCTTGCCAATGTTTAACACAAACAAATAATCAGATGAACTACAGTATATTAAGTTTCCAAATTGATCCAGATAGATGTTCTGTATTGGTGTGTTTGTATTAAGCTGCTGGGATCATCTGCCAGACAGATGGTGTGTCTTGATGGATGATCCTAGTATAAATCAGGCTTCAAACTCTTGCACAAAGCATTAACAAAGATTTCAGCTTGTCTTACCGCCAAGTTTGAAACAACAACAACCAAGCTGCTGTTATCTACAGGACAATGCTCCAACTTGCGCAGTAAAACACAGCTTCGACAGAACGAGTGCTAAAAAATGATAAAGTGCTCATCAAACAAGCTGTAAATATGTACATGCATGATCTTGACAGTGAATGTTGTTTATATGTTTATAATCTTGACCTTCTAGACTAGACGCAGAACATACTTCTAAACTGTTCAAAACATACAATGAACAATTAATAGATTTATGACTTTTTACGATACTTACTCCACATGATGTAATAACAGGATCATGAAACACATCTGAACATATCATACAAAATAATTTCTCAGATGGCTTGTCAGCAAAGACAACAATCTCCTGCTAAAAAAGATATTGAGCTCAGCAAAGGGCAGAGAAATTGCTCCAGTTGAGTTCCAGTATCATAAATGAGAGGTGTAAAACTCAAGAAATCAACCGTCATTAAAATTTCAATACCTTGTGTCCTTTATCACTGTCAGAATTACTAAGATTGCTTGTTAGTGACGGATAAGATGAGCATGCTGACACATTGGAATGTCGTCTTGGACGCCACATTGAATCTTCAGTGAATGACTGTCGGTTCTATATGTACCAAGAGGAAAACAAGAGAAGACCATTGAAAATACTTTTTATTTGTTTTTAGTTAATGGATAAAAACTAACAAAATACATATTAGGGGTCACATCCATATTCATGTTGCCACAAATAACGTCCAATCAACGTTATGAGTGGGTCGGTTTTTATGTGAACTTATCGATGTTATCTTGTGGCAATTTGACAATTATAATGTCCAAAGTATATGAAAGTTAAAATATGACTGAATATCGATCGACTTTATCTGGAGTGGGTGGGTGGGTGAAGAAATAACGTCGATTCTATGTTATTTGCGGCAACATGAATACGGACATGGCCCCTTAATTGGATGGTGGTCTGACTCTCCCAAATTCTTTGGGTTTTCTTCTGGTTTGTTCCATCAGTAAATACAGCATTAAGAAGTAATGCATGGGCTTCTACGGAAACATTATGCTAGTTAGGTTTTAGGTGAGTTACAAAGTCACTGGCCCAAACCTTTTCTGAGCCTGGTGGAGAGTGAAATTCTCCATCTTGAAAGCTTCTTCCTCTTGCACGGACCCCTGTAGGTGCTGAATTTGCACCAAAAGTTGTTTCCATTGTTGTCTGAAATCATGTTAAATATAAAATAAAAGTGAAATGTATAATGTAAGCAATATATAGACATATTTAATATCTTAATTTTTAGCTTTTTGAAATTAAAGCAAAGTAAGTTTCTGCAACATTGTAATCAACTTTCTACCCCATTTGCTAGTTCCAATTCTTGAACAAAGTTAGCCTGTGTGTACATGTGGCAGGCGCAGTGGCGTGCTGGGTACTAATTTTCTGGGGGGGCCAGTGGGCTTTCAACTAATATGCGCCCCTATATTGTAACGCTTGATAAACGAGTGTCGAAGGCACGAGCCGAGCGCCGCATGTGCGAGGTTTCTCTAGGGGGGTCTGGGGGCATGCCCCCTCGGAAAATTTTTGAATTTAGGGTCTCTGAAATGCCATTTCCTGGACTTTGAGGGGAAGGTTTGACAGAAATCTGATGGTCAGGAAACGGCATTATAACGTGTTGAAATTTGCAATTTGGTTAGAATTTAGTAGTAGTACTTAAATTGGGCAATGCTAACTCAGTTCCAGCGATTAATCTAATCCCAATTCTATTCTCTACTGATCTCGTGATCTGAATACATTTACAACATACAGCTCTTTTATACAATAACACACGGACCCTACGCATATGCACTTTGACTGCCAAAAGGGCGCGTTTTAGCATTATCTTATCACTTACATTACTCATGAGTCATGATGTTTCTTGCACAAACAACTAAATTGCGTACACAACTTACATTATCATAACTATCTAATTTGCGCCGCTCTCGTGATTCGTGAAGCATAATACCTTCATAATATAAGGGCATAATACCAGCAAAAAAGACATAATTCCCGTGATCGCTTCGAAACCTGACCAATATTCCGGTAATGAGACATTGTGTGTGATCACTGATCATGTTTCTATATCAACGATTTTGTGTGAGCTGTGAAGTATAGCAAATTAGCCAATACGGTTAGACCAAATAGTCTGTAATTTAATAGATCTCTTTGTCGTCTATGCGCTTAGTCTCGATCTGTTTATAAGCCTATATAAATATATACTTCTTGACGAAAGTAACTATATTTTTTCAAATGCGTTTTTTCCCACCCACTTTCAAAATTCCGCACAGGACGGCGCCCCCTCTTCATTTTTGCGCCCCCCAAGAATTGCCAGCAGGGGGGGCCGTGGCCCCCCGGCCCCCCCTGCCAGCACGCCACTGGGCAGGCGTTTAGTGCTAGAACAAAGTCTGTGATTCTGTGATAGTGATCCCACACACAAATCAAAATGATTTTAAGAAGGCTGTTTTCCATTTCAACTGAAAAATAAAGTAATATAGCATAGGCATAGCATCAGCCCCCCAATATAAAATGGCTTCCTACGGTAGTGATTAGAACACAAAATCATTAGGCAACAAAGAAAATTATTCACTAAGTTTCCAATTAACAATACTGTTGAAGGGGACAGTCTAAACACTTTCCCAAACCCAAGTATAATCACAGAAAACATATGCAGTCAAAAAACATGATGTACCATGCTGAATTACCAAATTACATCCAAAACATGCCATTAAATATTTGCATTACTTGGGTGCACGGTGAAGTACCCTTCAAATCATATCAATATAAAATATCTTATGTCGATATATACATCAAATGTGTAACCAGTCCAAAAAACTTCTTATCAATATATTAGTATATTACCGAATAGGTTGATCGCTTTTTCGATTCTTCTAAATCCATGATTATTTCACTTTCTTGAAATCATTCTATTTGAAGTTCATCGTTACCGGAAATATGGTTCTGTAGTCACACGTCCTACGCACTCCGACAGCATCCCAACACTTGTGCAAATTATAAAAGATCACATTTTGATCAACTATTTTGTTGATTTCACTGAATTTAGCACAAAGACGTGTATAAAGACGTGTTTTAAAACATAAACAACACTTCCATACCTCTTATCTTGCTCAAATACAACACCAAGTGCTTTTAAAACGGTGTAGAAATACAAAACATTTTATTTTCCAGTATGAAAATTAGAAAATATCCTGTGTTCTCAAATAGAACACTGAACTATATATATATGATACTGGAGAGCTGGAGAGAGTAGTTTTTACACTGAGCTACTTAAAAATACTGGAGTTATAGATTAATGTTTAGGAAAGATTTAAGACTAGAATATAGGGACTGTTCTATTTGTAGGTATGGGGCTTCGTCAGAGCAAACGCCTTTCAAGCGAGGGGGTAGCGAATCTTCAAGTTAAGCCCCGACCACATCCAATTGACCTAAACCACGCCCATTCCACACCATTTCCATTAGGTACTTCGAGTTAAGACCTCTAGAAAATAGGGGCGTAACTCGACCAAAAGTCAAAAAATTTGTTCTTCGATACAATATTCATTATTTTTAGTATATAATGTATAATTCAGTAACAATTAATTAACATAAATGTTTTATTTGCGCCAGAAACGATCGGGATGTGTGTCAGCGACAATTTAGTCAATTTACATGGTGGAAAATAAATGTTTTTCAAACATAACAAGTAGTAGAGCTTATATATAAATCATTATATTTACATTAGATCAAGTAAAAATCCCTTAACCAACCATTATAACAGTAAGCGGTACCACCAGTTTGGTGGTTGGGTGTAGGTAAAAGACGGACGGGCGGCGGACGACGGAGCAACTAATTATAATACCCTAAATTAAAGTATACCAGCCTAGCTTAGATCTGTGAAATGAATATGTTTTCATCACCCGTTCGAATTTTTAGTAATGGAATTTTTTAATCAGCATTGAAATGATTAAATACGTATGTATGATGATGCTATACGCCGTCTTTCTCGGGAAACGTTTGGAAATATTGTAAACAATATTGAAATCTAGAGTCCCTGAAATGCGATTTCAAGCATTTTGGGGCGAAATCTTGCAGAATTCCGAAGATTATAAACTACATCGAAGGCATTAATTTTCCCAGACATTTCTACTCGGAATTAACTCGAAGCACCTGAAGGCCGCTCTCCGGTTATGCGTTCATACGTGCGTATATGCACGGAAAAGTTTAAATCTTTTTCAATTTAACACTAGTATGAATTACCTGTACAAATGCACATTAAATCATTCACAAAACTATATGCCTTCCTTTTATTTATTCAGTTATTTCATAAGTAACATTTAAAAAGATTTAAAACTTTTCGTTGCGTATACGCACGTATGAAAAACACGTGACTGGAGAGCAGCTTTACCGGTCCAGTTATTGTGTGGCATGGGCGTGGTTCGGGCGTGGTCGGGGCTTAACTCGAAAGGGCTTAACTAGTGAGGGGCTTAACTGGAAGATTTGCTACTCCTTAAGACCCTTAAGTGAGGCAGGCTCTTTGCCAAACGTCGTGGGTTTTCTCCGGGCGCTCCGGTTTCCTCTCACAGGTAAGGTTGACAGGGTGGGTTAGCACAAACATAGTTTACTCTGCATGAAAGTAATATTAGTCTAGCTAACTCTTTCTATAAATACTCCAGTAATTATTATACAGCCCAGCGGATTTAGCAATTTAGCCCAGCCGACAGTTTTTGGCGAGAGCCGCCGTCAGATGTTGCGAATCGGGTGCATGAAGATTCAAGATGGTTGGTCGTAGTAGAAAAAACGATGTGAAAAGCAGGCTTGGTAAACGGAACCTTACAACAGCTAAACCTAAAACTGGGCGAATTCGTGATGCCAGGGACGTATTGAAACAGAAGGGTTCGACCAAGGTAGAAATTAGTGTGAATATATCTTGTTTTGCGCTGGTAAACTAATGCTGGCAATGTTGCCAATGTAAAACGCTTTTGTACGCTGGCAATGTAAAACGTTGTTATATCGTTATAAACAACAATGAAGTGCTTTGTAGTTTCATATAGTATACAGTTGGGTAGCTCTGCAAAACAGCGGAAAGGTTAATATACTACAATGTGAATTTGTGAACGTCTGTTTACGAACTTTACCGTTATTTGCGCAGATAAAAACACAGTCTTAACACGTGATACTTTATAAATGTTAATACTAGCATTTGAAGGTTTTGAGCTCAACCAATCAGCATGGGTAAAAGTAATGAGATAAAACTTTGTCAAATGCTTTTCATCAACATTGAAGTTTCACATGAAAAGAGACAATCATTAATTTGCAAGTTGCAACTGTTGGTCAATGATCATTAGATGTCTGTCAGGAAGAGGGGGCTATACCTCTGTAAACAAACCAACTACCCCCTGCCCCATAGACTCTGATATTCAAAGAACTTGCTCACGCTGTGTCACATAATAATGGAACCTTAATTTTAATTTTTTTTTAGGAAATTTGATTGACTGTATCTAGTTTTTATTTAAATGTAGGGACGAATCAGTAAACCATCAAATGTGCGATCAGCCTCGGGGAGACCGAGACAAGCAACTACCCAGAACACAAAAGCACGAGTTCGCAGGCTGATGCCTTTGAAAGAGCTGCTAGGAAAAGAAAAGACTGTAAAACACACAGCCAGCTCGCCAAAGGGCAACATTCGTACATTATCCTTAACAAGTGGTTCACTCCGAGTCACAACAAAACAACCTGAACTTTGTAGGAAAGCAATTGTTTCATCTCGCTCATTAAAGATTGTGACGCCATCAAACAGCATTAGCAAAACACAAGACACAGCTGAATCTGCAACAACCCCAAAGAGGACATTGAGAAATGATTTATATACGTCAAGGTTATCATCGTATGTTGTTGAGGAAGATTTGAGAACATCAAGTCCTAATTTATCATTTACGTCGTTAACAGAGGAACGTCCGTCGTTGGTTAGTAGGAGGCCTGCAACGAGACCTGCTCTACAGAATAACGTTAGTGTCTTTGACAATTGTACTTATTGGTTACTAGACCACGAGCAGTTTCTCCGAAGAAACGAGGGACTGCCAACAATATATAATTCCCATTGGTCGAAATCGATGTGCCTGTCAATCAAATCTGATATATAGTAATTATGTTATAAATAATTTCCATATTGAATGTTGATTTTATAAATGAACATGACATTAATGATTCCTATTGGATAGATTTAATAATTAATTGGATATAAGTAATGTTTATGCAAAGGCGGAGCCAACTTGACAAGAGTGAAAAGTGGGCGTATTTCGTTTCTTGATGTGTTGTCGGTGGTCCCTCCGTTCCCCTCGCACGCCTAGGAAGCTAAACCAGTGGAAAGGATGGGCCGCTCGCACTTATTTTGAGGTTGTGTTTAAAATTACATTAATTTGTTTAAAATTTTATTTGTTGTATAATATATACTCTACCGTCTTTCCAGGAACAGAAAAAGTTAACAAAGATTGTTGTAACCAATCTTCATCCTCGTGTCATTCAAGCTGACATTGCAGTAAGATCATACAACCTTCTAGTAATGGTCTCAATGCTAAACAACTCCTTGTTACTATTTTGGCTTGTATAATAACTGTTTTGTTCTCAATACAGGAGTTGTTTGGTGCAGTTGGTTCATTAGTGAGTGTGAAATTGGAGAATTCTGTTGCAGAAGTGGTGTTTGTGAAAGTAGCAGATGCTGACAGTGCCTATCACAAGTATCATAACCGCATGTTGGATGGTAAGTTGGTTTGAGGTGTACACCCCCCAGCACCCACCTACCTCCCTGCTGATTATCCTTAGCACCATATATCCCTCCCTCCTATGTGTGAACAAACCCTAATTTCAGAATCTTCATTTCCAGGTCAACCAATGAAGTGCACTCTGGGATTGGCAAACCCCGATGTGGAGAGGACTCAAGAGGGCACAAGGTGTGATTTAGGGATAATATATCCACTGTGATCCTTCTACCTAGCTCATGTTCCAGATTGACCCTGGGTCAGCTGCTCAGATTCCTGTCCTCCATTCTTTTTCTCCCAGTCACAATCAGTAACAGCTTCTCTTCTGCCCAGTCATCCTGTTTCACATTATCTACTGCAGTTGAAGTACTGTTTATAACAGTTGCAAGGCTACAATTTCTAATCAGTGTTTTATTTTCTTACAGTGTCAACTATTCGGGAGCCGAGCTCGTCTACCCGCCGACGTCATCCAGACCAGTGGTATTTCAAGTACGAATATAAACCATCCTACTTCGTGGAACTTGTTTATATTTTATTACCTATGAAGATATTGACTTTTTTATCACAGCTGACAACTTAGGTTCAGTTGTAGCAAGCTATGATCAAAAGGAACTAAGTAAAGCTGTACTCAACAGCTTGGAAAGCTCCAAACTTCCAAAATGGTCGCACTATATTCAATAAATATGTTTTGTTTCTCCCATTGGCATTCAATAAATAGTTACTTACCAGCACATTTATGTGCCATTTATATTTACCAGCACATTTATATTGCTCACTGCTTAGCTGTCCACCCTTGGACAGCTAAGCAGTGAGCAATATAACATTTTCTGCATGAATTGTTGGGGATGTTAAATTAGTAATGAAAAAAATGATTTGCAACTTTTGTATACACTGAAATGTCGAGGGAATTGCAATTTTTTGTCTCCTTCATTCTGATATTTTAAAAAATCGCGTTAAACTCCACCAAAATTTAAATTTTTCAAAAGGCACACAAAAAACTCGACTAAAGTCTTGTATATTAGGTTGAAATATCACAAAATTACATCTATTAGAGACACTTAGCTGTTGGTAAAGTCTAACTTCTCGTCGACATTTGGGACTTCATGACGTGGGACTTCATGACTTGACCCTTCAAGCTGGGTACGCATTAACGAGGGATGGAGTTCATATACTGGACTGTTATATGGTATGACTGGTTCTTCGTATATCTCCTGACTTTCAAGGTCATGCTTGGAGTAGTCCCGCGGTGGTGGCTCGGGGGGAAGGTCGCTGGACGATGAACATGCAGACGCATTTTTACCTACGTCATAACCCCTCGTGACGTCATTACTCTTGGTGACGTCATAACCACCAGTGACATCATAACTGGTGATGTCATGATTTTTCATGACGTCATGACCTCCAGTGACGTCATAACCTCTTCGGTCATCGTCGTAGAACTCGAACTCAGGCTCCTCATTCAGACACACGTGCAGAGGTTCCAGTGTGATTTCTTCAAGTGCTCTTGTCTCGGTGAATGTTTGTGTGAAAGGTTCGGGATTGAATGATATCGCTGGTGTCAGTAGCAGTATTTCATCGTTAACAATCTCCACAACCTAAAAGACGAATCATGAAACCGGTTTGAAAATGAATGATTATTAATCTAGCCCCGTCTTGTAAATTCAGTGTTGCGTGTGTTTCTATGAATCCAGTTAATCGTATGCCTTTGGTTATGAAAACAAAAATCATTGTGTGTTCGTGTAAAAGAAGTCAAACTTCATAGCATCTATACTGAGCTACAATATGAACAGGTCCAAAAACGCTACTGCCTTTTTACCTGCATCGCGTCCACAATAATAAACTTGTATTCAAGTCCGACACGTTCCAATTTTCCAACAAGACTAAATTTTTCATCAGGATTCTAAATACACCAATTGAAAAATAAAACACCAAAGATTAACGAATTAAAATAAGACTTCAATAAACTTCATTTATGTGAGTTGAAAACTCACCGTTAAGTATGTCTCTCCAATTTTAAAGTCTGTGAAATTTCTGTAAACAGAAGTTTCCGTTAAAGCAACACTTGACAACGACACAGCCATCTGAAAGAAATGCATGGTAAATGAAAACATGAAATTAAATTTGTTGGTGTTGGCTCAGTTGGCAGAGCATCGGGATAGCATTCCAAAGGTCATAGGTTCGATTCCCACCGTGTTCAGACATATTTTCAAGCTTGTCCGGTGTGGATATACACTCAGAGTAACATCACAAACATGAAACGAAATTATTGCATAAATTCTAAACGTGTTCTCACCATGTTCTCATCCTCCCAGAGTTTGTAATATCTGGCCGCATGAACACCGAGTATAAATATTAACAGCACGAAAAAGAACACATTCCCAATGAACAAAACTAACTTCTCACTTTTAAGAACTTTTCCTCTGTAATAAAAAAGAGAAATAGAAATTGATATCAAAATACAAGTTCCCGTAAATTGATATCAAATTCAAACTTTAAAATTTACGTTGGTGGGCAGCAGATGGTGGTAAACTTCCGAAATGTTCACCTTTACAGTGGTGAGCTCTACCAGAACAAAATATCCTAATGAACAAAATTTTGATCTAGACAAGTCTAGACAAAAATTTCATCACAGCTTGAAAGAGCATCACAAAATTAGTAATATTCCGAAGTTTCGTTGCGAATTGTTGTAAAATGCGGATAATATAGCCCTTTGCCGTTTTTCAGTCATTTTGTATTACGCACGGGAAATTGATACCGCTTTCTGAAAAAAGGGGAAAAAACATGCAATCGAGTGACTGGATGGCATGAAGAACAGAAGAATTTTGAAAATAATTTTCTGAATCGTGATACAATCTTGTTGACTGTTGTGCTATTAAAATGACGACTTACGTGGTTGGATCAATTAAATCCCCATCTTTGTTGTAACTGCCCATAATTCTATCACCATTTCCATCTATAAATAACTTCTGTCCCGTCGGTTGCTCCCACCACCATCCAAAATACGCGATCGGTGCACCCCCCGGTTGCATGCCCAGCCTCGCTTTGAGAAGACCAAACACAAGTGAGAATAATATCCAAAGATTGAGCCAGTGAGATAACGAAGGTTTCGTAAACAGATCCACGATGGCGGAGAAATTATCGTTCACCCAAACGAAAATTTGTTCCATCCTTTTTAGCACCTTTTCTTCCAGTTTGACGTTTTCTAATTGGTCGGCTTCATCGGTGACGTCATGTGTGAAGTCGCTTATGCACATTTCAGTGTCAGCATTCCCTAAACACTGCAAGAGAAATAGAAAGATTTGCTTCAACAGAACTGGTTTTGGTTTCCTCGATCCTGTAGTAACACTGGAAGTGGACCTCTACGAAGAACAGTTTAGAACTGATGTTATCCAATATAAATAAAGTTCGTTTAGGTTTCCTCCTGTGGTAACACTGGATCAATAACTGATGACTGGTCCTCTAGGAAGAACCGTTTAGAACTGACAGAGATATACCTAAGAGATAAAACTAAGATACAGCACGGAGGATAAAAAAGACATACCGCGCACGAGCAAGATTGCAAACATACACAGGCTGTTGTTGTTTCAAATGTGATGTTGGCAGAGTCCAACAAACCATGACGAGCATCCCAGAGATTCACTAAAAACAGAAAAAAGAATACGAAAGTACATGCCTCGAAATCCGGCGTACTTTTACACTCCTATCTATACCTCTACTAACTATAAAGCAAGATGAGTGCTGCCTACCAGTACACATAAACTGTCCTGAGGCGTGAATGGTTGTCCTGAGATGCAATGTAAATGTGTGAACTGATTGAGCATTGATCGAGGCTCTGACTTCAGGACTTCGCTGTATACCTCGTGTGCAGTATTTCATTGTGACCTAGTTAAGAGTATAGAAGCCTTTTAACAAACTTAACGACGACAACAACAACTACACGAAGAACTTACAAAGTAATCCGCTGTTACAAGTCCGGTGTTTTGAACAATAACGTGAAGTTGGCCATCTTGAGAAAGTGACTCGAAGTCAGTCGCGAATGCCTTGACAATTATCCCACCTGCCCTATAGAGAAAAAGTTTATACTGTTTTGGAAAGCTGCCGTGGTTTGTATTTTACCTGAGAAAGATTGCTTCAGTCCCAAACCACAGCAACGTACTGCAGGTAGTTCAGACACAAACCACGGCAGCTTATTGTAGAATTCTACCTACTTGTTATAAATCAGGATTATATCGTCAGCACTAATCTCCAAACTGATCATAATGTTGCCCAATTTTCCTGCTTTATAAATCAAGGCATAGCTTCCTTTCTTATCATACTCTCCCGTGCCTTCTACTACTCCATATCGTTCTGGGAAATAAAGTGGTCGTTTTCCTTTTTCACGATTTTTCTGGAAAATAACAGACGATATAAACGGACTGTAGAACTAAGAAACAGCTGCGAAACAGCACTAAGAAATGGTCAAATGGATCTATCAGAAACGGATCAATGGTTTAATTGAAATAAGATTTTAAAATGAAATTTCTAAAGACTTACCACGTCTGTGTCAAAATAATCTTTTACTTGGTTAAGTAGACACCTGAAACAAATGAACATTTCCAAGCTCTATATTTTCTCCCCAATAAATCTATTCTAGATAGCTCTATACCAGTTCTAAATTGTTCTTTCTAGAAGTCAGCATTACTTACTGACTCCAGTGAAAAACTTAACCAACTACCAGCATAACCTATACATGATGGCTCTATCAGTTCTAACTCCTACAGGTTCACTAAAGGCTTTTTTGGTACAATAGATGAACTTACGATCCTATTTTCCGTGTACAGCCTGGCCCTTGTCCATCGTAACCGCCCTGCATTCGAAATGCTGTGAAACTCACACCAATTTTGTTGCAAGACTGTATCTGATTGTCCATCGCTACATATGATCTTGGGATTATGAGGAAATCTCTGGCACCGTACTAGAAATTGAGCAAAAACATGTTTAAAAACAGGGACGCCGGAACGATGTGAAGGCAAGGGGGCAGATTTTCGTGAAAGGGCACTTTTGAATTGATATATACTAAGGGATATTTGCAAAACATTGGGAGTTGAACTTCGCTTAATCATGTTTTCTATTTATTGGATGATAGGGGTGTGAGTGGGTTCTCCGCCAGGCGATTGTGCTATTCTTGAAGCTCGATGACTGCATTTCTTGCGTTTTCTGAAGCAAATTTGTAAAAGAATTGCACTAACATTTCTGACAATTCGCTATTTTGCCAAGGCAATCCTTTAAATTGAAAGGGCACCTTTGCCCCCCATGCCCCCTTCTGGCAAAGGGCAACGGGGGCGGCTGCCCCTCCTGACCACCCCCCAGTTCCGGCGTCCCTGTTTAAAAACATTAAAATAACTATAATTAATAAAATATTATGCCGTTTGAAAACTACCTAGTAGAAAAAGACCTTACGCGGTTGTTGCCTCGCATCACAACTGAGTGAAATATGGCCCATCATAAAGCAAGCTTAATTTAGGCTTCCTCCTCTAACAATACTTTAGTAATCATAAAGTTATTTTAGATCAGGTTTCCTCCTGTTGGTAACATTGGAACAATAAGAGACAGCCCTTACCGAACCACCAGGGAGAACAGTTTGAGCATAAATAAAGTTAGTTTAGTTTTAGTTCGCCATGGGCTACCAAAATATACTATACTTTCTCAAGTGGAAAATTGAATAATTTGAAATTCACCCTCGTTTGTGGATGTGTTAACCAGTTGACGTCAGAGCCACCAGTTGGGATAAACAGATATCTTTCTGTTAAACTGTATATTTGTGTGTCTGTCTCGAACATTCCAACCATCGAAGCCAGCAACTAACAAAAACACATTGATAAAGATATGAGCTTTCCAACCATGCGTACAGCCTGGCAAACAGTACAACAATGCCAGTATAATAGGAAGGTTTCACTGTATACCGCTACCATTAAGCGACCATTAACCAATCAGATGCGCTTGATATATCCAATTAGCCAATCAGATGCGTACTAAGCCAGGGGAGAGGTAGCGATAGTGGAAGTCAAATCTGAACCTCTCTATTATCGTACAACATGCGGTAGTCAAGTGGCAGTAATCACAGTGATATTGAAATAATGTTGATTCTTGTCATTATATGTATAGTAGTCCTGAATTTTAGAGATTTAATTCAATTTTCTTGCTCTTACAAATGTCAACATATGTGAAGTTGACCACCAGAACAGAAACCTACCGACACTTACCCTTCCGTGAACACCATGACCAGATGTTTTAAAATTACTCAACTCAATCTGACCACCATCAATTAACTTCTGATATCTTTTCCCATCTCTTTCCTCCTCCACCAAATCATATGCTTTCACAAAAATCTTTGAAAAGAACGCAAAAAGTGTTACTATAGGCTTCCTTTCTATTTTATCCACATCTGGCGTATCGAAATCTAGCGTGAATAAACTTTTGCGTAAATGCTAATGCAAAACAATGAGTGACTAGTTGGATTTTGAAAACATTGATTTCAATCACTGGATCGTAAGTGAATGGCATTATTGCTATGCTAAGAGTTATGCCTGCTTGGCAAAATAATCTCACCTTAAACCAAATCTTATAGAGGCCAATCTTGTGAACATTATACCACAGTTTATCATAGTTCATACAGTGAGCACTTTGTCTTTTCTTGTTTTTAAATAACTGATGAAACAACGGAATATGCCAAGTGTTGCCACACACGGTATCCCCTCGATGATAGCGCCCTCCTTGAGTGTCATGAAAATCTTCCATAAATGAACAACGACAGCAAAAACCCTGGAATAATACGGGTTTGAACTATAGATTGCTGCGGAACTATTGCTGCAAAAATATTTCCTAGCCATGTTTCCCAAAGGTGGACAAACCAGGAAATATTATTTCCTAGCCATGCATGTTTCCCGAGGTGGACAAACCAGGAAACATTGTTTCCTAGCCATATTTCTCGAGGTAGACAAACCAGGAAATGTTGTTTCTTAGCCATATTTCTCGAAGGTGGACAAACCAGAAAACATAAAATTCTAAATAAGTTTTGTTGCACTATATGTTAATAATGATGGCTTGTATACCATCTCATCGAGAGGTCAACCTCAGACCAACCTGACTATCCCAGATTCTCTCTCCAGTAGTTATGTCATACTGCATTTGACAAGAAAAATCATCCGCATCAGAAGTTTCTGCACCATCTTGACACCAATATTCTCGTTTCGATGTCTCGTACGGCTTGTTGTTCACCGTCTGTTTGAATTAATAAAACAACTATGCAGCAAAGATTACTACATCACTTTGAGTCTTTGACTGACAGCAACCTACACGTACACACGTAAAATCACGCAGCTTGTCAACAAGATGTGTCCGCCCTGCTTCTTCCCAGTTGTTGACAAGTCTGGAATAAGTTGTTATCATCTTGTAACAAGGTTGATGATACCAATAGACTCGCAACAAGTTGTTCCAGCAAGTCTGATATCGTCTGCACGTAACAAGTTGATGACAACAAGCTCGTTGCAACTTGTTACGAACAGCATGTATTAGACTTGTTAGAACAACT
The DNA here is from genome assembly GCA_902702795.2 of Paramuricea clavata. NCBI lineage: Eukaryota > Metazoa > Cnidaria > Anthozoa > Malacalcyonacea > Plexauridae > Paramuricea > Paramuricea clavata. The sequence goes on from CACRXK020001564.1 coordinate 26,750, forward strand.
TGTGGCAAGTCTGTTACCATCATCAACCTTGTAACAAGGTGATGCGATATCGGCTTGTCAACAACCTTCCCAGCGGGCAAAATGACGTATATCCAACGTTGAATCAACGTTGGAAATGACCTTCCAGACGTTGGATAGACGTTGAAAAAGGGTTGACTATGCAAATTGGATCGACGTTACTGTTTCGACGTTGAAACAACGTTGAAATTAGGTTGCCATTCTCGTCAACCATAATTCAACGTTGAATCCACGTTAAAACAACGTTGAGATTGGTTCACAAATCGACGTCGTACATTTAACTATGAATGAACGTTAATTCAACGTCTGTTGGCTGCTGTTGAACCAATGTTTGTAAAACAACGTCAGAGCAACGTAGATATTAGGTTGTCGACGTCGCAACCTTTTTTCTACCAAATTTCAACGTTGAAACAACGTCGTGTGCCCGCTGGGTTGTTGCAACTTGTTTTCAGATCTGTAATAACTTGCTCGTTTCTACGTGTGTAACGTTGGTTTCTGGATAATAGATGACCTTTATTGGGGCTCTAGGGAGAACAGTTTAGAACTGAAAGAGATATCCAGTATAACCAGAGCTAGTGTTCCATCCAGCTCAAAAATCCACTTACTCCAATAAGATAGTAAGGATAAACAATGTGCATGGGTGATGCAGTAACTGTGATGATGAAAGGATTATAAAGTCTTGCTTCATCACGATTGACGTCATCTTGAACCTTGCTTACATTCACATAAATCAGTTCTGATTCTTTCTGCGATAAAAAGGAAATGAATTCTCATCAATATTGTGCCTGCATGGACAGTTCTTGTCTTGAAACTGTACTGTGTAAATTATAAACCGAAATTCACCAGGCGCTGCCGTGCTTCAGATGAGGTCCCCCAGGAATTACAAGCGTCAGAAATGTTAATTCTTATATGTGGCTGTCTTGTTTTAAGGTTCAAACTGAGTGCCCGGCACTGGTGCCCAACGTTCAAAATTGTTCACAAAACATGTTGAGCACAGTGCCGTTGTTGAGTACTACCTCTAGAGAGGTAGTGCCCTTTCTTGGGCACTGTGCCCAATTTCATTTGGAAGCATCATGTTCAAACTAGGCGCCAAAACAAGTGACGGGCGCCAGCGCCGGGCACCCAGTCTGAACGCAGCCTTATATGGCTGTTGGCCGTAACGTTGGTATTAAACACCAGTTCGGTAAACATGAATTCCTACCTGTTCAGCCGAAACAGATTTCGTAATGACCAGTTTCTTTTCGCAGCCCTTGCCTTCAACCACGTTGAATGGATCACTGTTTTTATCCTTGACACACATTGTGATTTTACCTTTGGATAATATTGTGCCATTACAGCAAGTAAATTCACGATAAATACCAAATATTACAAAAAACAAAGCAACTAGACATTTATTTACACTACATTGCTTAGACATTTAGATACGAATGTAATTTTTTTAATTCAGGCAAACCTTGCCACGAAAGTGATATGCTTTGTAAGAATAATAAACTTTGTAAAACTGCAATGGCCCTAATTGGCAATTACGTTGCGTCATTAAGCATGGCAAAGAAGAGTCACAATTGGAAAGGATTTTGCCACGAAATGCAAAGCTCATGGGCATAATAAGATAAGCCTTTTTAAACTACGATCACGTTTTTCATGAAAAGAAGTTGTTACTGCTTCATGGCTTTATAAAATTATAGTCCGCTGTGTTTTGAGAAAAACACGGAGTTTTGGGCCCTGGGGACGAAAACGCAAACAATGCAAATTAGTTATTTTCCCGTTTGTTCTAATTTTCATACTGACGACACAGAATAGATACACAACCAGAAGTATCACTCAGACGATATTTTGTCCGAAATTTTACGAGTGCTGACGTGAAAATACGCCATCATATGACGCCATCCTGGAGTGCACACGGAAGTTTTTCATAGGAAAACATAGGTACAAAGTTCCGTGTGCACTCCAGGATGGCGTCATAGCACGAAAAAAAATTTCGGACGTTTTCCTTCAGCCAAAACACATAGGAGTGGCCCTTCTGGTCCGGTATCTATTCTGTGCTGACGACAACCACAGGTAACAGCTAGAGTTAGATCAGCTTTAGATAACGTTTAGTCAAGGCACCTGCCCCCTGCGGGATAAAGGTGAATCACTTAGCTTACTGAAAAAATAGTTTCTGAATGTCTCAAGGGGGAATCGAGCTGGTTTAATGTACGGAACTGCACGGCCAAATTGAAATTGAACTTTAGGGACTGGCCCAATTGAGATAATCATAAGTGTACACTGTGAACACGCCCGGATATCCAATTCACATTAATTCGACGAGCTTTACAGATGTGATTGGGAAACGACGTAGGCTGACCCAGCCAGAAATAATTGCTAGGACAACAAGTAATACTATCAAGTTATACAGAGCTTCGAGATACATTAAATTCAATATTTTGCAACTCAAGTTATACTTGTTTAATATTTTACAACATTTTTTTTCACCCCTGTGTTATTAACTATTTCTTAGCCGCCCCGCCCTTCAATTTGGGGACATTTGCTTTTAATTTAGGTACTGCTTTCATATTCGGCGTTTTCTTTGGAATAATCCTCCTGGCGTTTGTTGTTTGTTTTGGGGCAGGCACCGTCTCGGGTAACGCACTTTCTACATCTTGTTGCAGATCTCTCGATGTTGAAGGCTCGAGCTGCTTCAATAATCGTTGACCTCGGGCGAAATATGCGATCTTGACGAGTAAAATGATCGGAAGTAGATAGAAGAAGATAATATTGATGAAAAAATCTCGAGTACCATGATTTAAAATCACCGTTGTGTTACTAGAAAAAATAGAAGTTTAAGTTAGTCAAGCTGGCAATAAAGCGAGTCGGTTCTATCTTATTTTATAGAAATATACCCACGATAATCCATGACGTTAAACACGTTTTGTGATGACTGATAAAACCATCCAGCATAAATAAAGATTCTTTCGGTTTCCGGTTTCCTCTTGTTGTAACACCGGATCAAAAAGACCAATAACTGATAAGTCTATCCAGCGGTTTAAATAAAATCAGTTTAGTTTGGGATGGCCTTTACTAGACCTCGATACAGGAAGAAAAGTTTAGAACTTATAGAGCTATCCAGTATAAATAATGTTAGTTTAATTTAGGTTTTCTCCTGTAGTAACACTAGATCAATAAGAAGTGATCCTTACTGGACCTCTAGGAAGAACACTTTAAAACTGATAGTGATAGAACTATATCCAGTATAAATAAAGTTAGTTCAGTTTTACACGGCCACATTGTAATTCCACATACTTTGTAGTATCCACAAGATTCATGGCTGCGTCATAGGTCAACAGTTTCTTTTCTCCCTTCACTTTCCTAATCACTTTCTCGCCAATACGAACTCCGCCAAGCCCCAGCTTCGCAACAGAAATGAAGTATCGTCCAATCATTGCTTTGCCAACACCACAGAACAGTAAGACAATCAGTACAATTCGTACAGGGTTGAAGAAACCACGGACTTTTTTCAGAATTTTCGTGAGCAAGCTGTCTTCTTTGTCTTCTTCGTCTTCGTCTTCATCGTAGTCGTGATCGTAATCTTCTGCATTTTGACAATCATCAATGTCTGCTTCAGTATTGTCATTTTCATCCGCAGCTAGTTCGTTGCACTGTTGGAAAGGAACGAAAGGACAAACATGAGTTATATTGGAGGTAGGATGTCGGTGAGACAGTCGTTGGTGCAAGCAGGGTTCATTCCCAGCAATATGCAGTTGTCAGATCATAATTTCGCACGTGAGAAGAGCAGTTCCATTTTGACTCTACCAAACATCGCAAGTTCTCTCGGCTACACAGGTTTTTCCTTACTAGACTTCCAGTTTAGAGACAGCATCTTAGAACTAGATATGTCTAGTTTATAGTCAGGTTTGGTAGGCCTACTTTTGTAACAGCAGGGGCTGGTTGTACAAAAGCCGGATATCGAGGAATTGTTCGTTAATTGCATGGAATAACCCGGATTAAACTTTAGTATTTATGAATGAATATTTATTTTTATTATTTGTAAGATCTATGTCCGTAGTTTTGTAGTTTCAAGCAATTTTTCATCGTTGAAAAAACCACTTTCAGCGGGTGGATAGCGCTATCCGGCCTTCGTCCAATTGTACCCATAACAATAAAGTTACGAGATAGTAAACTATGGAAAGATATGATTACCTTACAAATGCAGTGATGAAGACATACACAAGGTGTATACGTCTTGAAAGTCACATTCGACGTGTCTTGAAGGTGACGACGGGAGTCAAAGAGTTGGACTGCAAGAGAGAAAAAAGACAAGTGATGTATATATAATTGCGGTGGTTGGTAAATCCATCGTCAACTATATTGGTTGACCATCTACTGCACGATTACCTGCACAAAAATGTTTTTTTCCTTTCTTCATGTAGACATTAATATCGTAAGTGAACATGTGAGTTGACTTTGGATTAATTGATGCCATTCTCTCATCACCACGGTAGACACCTTCCGAACAGCCGGAGAATACAACCTTGAAATGTGAAAGATTTACACACTTTTAAATTAAACAGTTTTGGTTTTTGCTAGAGGAAATAATTTCGCCGGCCTTTAACTATAGCATTCTATGTAGTCAGTGACAGTGTATTAGAGCTATTCAGCATGAAGAAAGTTTTTAGTATAATATACCGCGGGTAAGTGAACATACGTAAAAATCAGCGGTGACCAATCCTGTATTTTGTACAATAACTGTCAGTGTGCCATCTTGAGACAAAGCATCAAAGTCTGTGGCAAATGATTTCACTATAATACCATTAGCTCTGAAAAATAACCAAAGCACATGAAAGGTTAATTAGTCAAATGTACTAACCTCTTAAACCCACCACCTAATAGACTTGCCCACATAGCGAGCGGTGAGCGGCGAAGCACCACCTACCTACCTAACTATCTAACTGCCTATACCTACCTAGCTACCTACCTATTTATCTACCAACTAACATATCTAATTACACTATACCCTAGTAATACTCACCTATTATATATTAATACCATATCATCAGCACTGACTTCCAGTGTGATCAAACTATTCCGTACTGTATCTCCTACTTCATAAACAATTCCTAAATCTTCTGAAGGACCATCTGTATTCACACCTACACATTTACCATATTGCTCGACGAAATAGTTCGGAGTTCTGCCGATATTGCGTAACGCCTTCAGAAATGAATAAATGAAATAACGGTTGTATATTGTTTGTATACAATGAGTTTAGGTTGCATTTTGTCCAGTAAAGTTCAAAATTCTCACCGTATCTTCTTCGAAAAGATCTTTTGGTTGATTATTTAAACAACTAAAAGAATACATTTATAAAAACGTAAGTTATTGAACTTTGGAACTTTACTGAAGCTTTTGGTTTGAAACTGTTCTTCCTATATAGACTTGCGACCCCAGTCTTATAAAGTATACATAGACAAGAGATAGTTTTTCACCTGTCAGGTTTTTGGTTACATCCACTGCCTCTACCACTACTTCCTCCTCCCAACTTACGAAATGAACTATAAGACACTCCGACCATATCACAACTATCACTGCCTTCACGTATTGAGATCTTATCACTGGGAATCAACATATAGTCGTGAAAACCGTTCTAGAAAGTGAAAGAAATTGAAAAAGTTTCAAACCCTTAATTTCGGCCTAAAAACTAAACTAACCTGGGGCCGGTTGTATAATAAATCTTAATCACTTTTTTAATCACTATTTTGTAGTTAAATAGTGATTAAAGTTTAACTCTCAAATACGCTCTTCTTATTGGATGATGTTTGCACTTAATTATAGTTAACTTTAATCACTTTTTTATTCAACCGGTCCCTGGCTTGAAAGGAACTTCGCGTCCTCGATTCGGCCATGTACAACTATTATATTATTTATAATTGCAATAATTTATGTTGAATTTACAAAGAAATATACCTTACCAATACTATGGCAGCATATATACATGAACTTGTGGTTAGAACTCGACAAGTGGACTCTGTAGCTCGAGCTCAGTTGGTTAGAGCGCGCTGCACCGGAATTTTATCTCAACAAATACACTCGGAATTTCAAACTACAAAACCCTTCTACTTTAGCTAAGTTTATACTTGATAAACTCCAGCATTCCCCTGCACATCTCCTTTCACTTTCATAGTTCAGCTTACCCTTATCTGTACATGGCCGCCATTGGCGCTGTTCGCTGCTGTAACTTTGGGTATGAGTAAATATTTGTGCACCAAATTTGGGATTTCTGTCGTAGACTCAAATGTTCCATGAAATTTGGCCAGTAACTAAACAAAACAAAAGAATTCGCGATAAACAAAATTAACTAATCAATGTATGGATTATTGTTTATCTATATTCTTGTATTTCCCCTCAATTCCATGTTGCTCGTGTTTTAAATGGTACTTGTTTTGATTTTAGCGGAGTTTCCTTATTCTTACCCTTCCATATTGCCCGAACCCACTCCTCTTCTGATAGTTCAGTTTTATCTTTCCTCCATCGACCCATTCAGTAATAGTTTTATTATTGATTACTTTTTTCACTTGCTCAAAAGCTTGAATTGAAATCACAAATGAAAGTCTGGGTTCACGAATGGAAAACACATCATACCTAAACAAGAAAACGTCGATGTTTCGGTGAAAAATAGACGGGATTTTAAGTCTTCAGGAAATATTATTGCGTCATTAAGAAGACATTAGTTTTGGAAATACATGCTTCTGGAAAGTATTTAGCCATGGCTATTTTATCTTATTATTGATTACAGAATTATAAACAGGCCTTATAAATTCACTGACATATCTGCATGGTTTCGTAAATTTGTCACCTGTAATAAAATAAAGGGCTTTAAAGCCAATATTTCAAACACGAAAATGAAGCTTTATAGCTAAGACTGAGCACTTTCCAGAAGGGTGTATAAAAAAACTCACCAAAGATCGTCCATTCTCATACAATGCGAGAACTTGTCGTTGTCATCGTGTTTATGGCTATAACCACAGAGTCCTCCCTGACCACCGCGATAATATTCATTGGCATGACCTCCAAACAATAACCATTTTGCCCAGTCTGGAACTGTATCATACATCGAACATGAACAACAAAATCCCTGGGAAGAAGCAATAATCCATTCAAAAACTTGACTAAACTTACTTTATTAATATTAGATAGCTCTATTCATTCTAAACTGCTTTCTCAGAACTGAAACTATCAAACTGGAAGCACTCTTCTCACATGTTACCAGGGGCGCACATTAGAGGGGTGTGAGGGTGTGCGCCCCTGCATGTTACCAAGGAGAAATTATCATCACACAATTGTATACTGCAGGAATGGAACGCTGTTTACAAATGGATCTCTTAACCAAAACTTCACTTACCTGACTGTCCCATATCCTGTTGCCTTTATGATCATGCGCAAAGCCACAAGTAGCACGTGTGTCCCAAAATCCATCTCTACAACTGACTTTTGTTCTCACTTCTTCATAAGGATGATTGTTTACCGTCTGTGAAATAACGCAAAAATAACAGTATTAATAAAGAAGAAGAGAAGAAGATAACTAGGTTTCTGTTTTTTAAGTTGGACCCGATGTTTTTTTCATTCTTGAAGATATCTTAGTGTCACAGTGGTCAGTATATGCTTACACCTTTGTGACGAGAGTTCAATTCCTGCACGAAATATTCGTGTTATAATATCGCCTGAGGTGTATGAAAAAAGATAGCTTCGAGTTCGACATTACCAAATGTAACAAGTTTTCCCCAGGTACTTTTCAGTTTCCTTCTGTTGTAACACTGGACCAGTTTGGGATTTTCTTCTTTCCAACGCTTAGAAGAATATTCAAGAATTGATAGAGCTACCCAGCATAGTTAGTTTTGTTTATATTAAATCTGAGTATAAATTCAAAAAATAAGACTTACGGTTTCGTAGAAAAAAGGATAAACATATCTAAGTTTTGATTTTGTAACACTGAGAGTAAATGGATAGTAGAGCCGAGCTTGTTCCTTTTCCATACTGTCGTACACCTTGTTCGTTGTGAATAAGAACGATTCTGTTCCAGTCTGAAATATGAAAGATATCATGCACAAAAAGTGGAGTGGTTTTATCATATAAAGCACTCTATCATGTGTAGCAGATTGTGGTCAACAGGCTAGTTATCAGAGCGAGGTATTAAAATTAAATTTATTTTCATTATATATAATTCTCTTGCTTTTGTCTAGATCTTGTCATCTATTAGTTAGCAATTAGTTAAGATATTTTGTCAATCAAAAACACAGAGAACTGTCAGTAGTTAACTTCATCCAGACCCTCTTGTAAAATATCAGCCGAGTTCCCAAAATTGCTTCTTTATCATTTAAGATATTTTGTCAGTTGTTAATCACAAACACATGCAGGGAAACACCAGTAGTAAGTTAACGTCATTTAGATCAAAGTAAATAGAACAAGAACGTTATGGGGAACTCGATGCAGACATAATATACCTCATTATCAATGTTTTTGTCTTGGTTTTTCAAGAATGGTCGGTTCATCGGTCACGTGTTTGTTCTTTTTCGCCAGAGAAACCAATGGCAGTGCGTTGATTTAATAACCCAGCCGTGATATTACACGATGGTTAAACCATAGCTATTGGTTGCTCTATAACACACACGTGACGCCCAGCTGACCATTTATTGCATAAACCAAGACAAAAATATAGATGTCTGCATCGAGTTTTCTCACCTTCTTATTCTATAGACTATATATATGTTTAGATCGGCCCTCTTTCCACTCCTTACCTGTCCTGAACGTACTGCTTGAGCAATAATCAGTTTCTTCTGACACGACTTATTGTCCACTACATTATGTGGGTTTAGACCAACATTGTCGCACAGCGTCAAATCACTTTTTGCGATAAGCATGCCTAACGCAAACTTTCTTTCACGCAAAAATACGCTAACTTCCAACAGAACGAAAATAACTCGCATCAGTGCCAAACATCCACGATATTCAAACATAATTAGAAGCAAACTACGGATAATAAAACAATCTAAAATTCTATTTTATTGAAATAAGTACATTATTTGTGTTCTCTCTTCTCGCCGAGAGCGAGCGCTATAATTGCATTTTTTATGGTTAATTATGACGTCATCTTTTGTCTCGAAATTGGCACCAAATAATTTTGAATTGCCAGAATTAACGTTCATTGAACTATTAATGCGCGTTTAAAACTTGATTAAACTGAATACCTTCGTACTGGATAGCTCTATCCTTCGTACTGGATAGCTCTATCATTTTGGGCTCCAGTGTTACTACAGGAAGAAACCTAAACTTACTTCAAACGTTATTTATACTGGATAGCTCTAACAGTTCTACTTGTTTTTCCTAGAAGATTTTATAAGGACCTTCCCTTATATATTGACCAAGTGCAACTTGTGGAACGAAATTACAATCAAATTAATTCTGATGTCGCACGCAACACTTTATGACGTCATAAAATTACATCAATAAAGACAATTTGACAAAATGGAAAGCGTGATGCTCTGCTACACAGCTAGCTACAAATTTCGATTTTGGAGTTTAATGTTTTTTATATTACAAATGTTTTCATGAAAGAAAATGCTTAAGCGACTTTTCTTTGGTTATGCTTTGTTGATTTTGTTCTGTTTTTGGAAAGTGGATGGCACAATAATCGCGAAAAGCGATATAACAATCTGTGAAAATACGGCCAAAGATCCACTTAATGTTTTGTATAACAAAAGATGTGAGAAAAAGATGGTTGTACTGGCTGAAGTCACTAGTGGCCAGGTATCAAACTAACAAACAAATAACCACAAAACACACTAACTAATAAACTAACTATAACTAACCAACTAATTAGCCAGCCACCTAATTAATTACTCAACTTGTATATTTTGACAAACAAACAAACAAACAAACAAACAAACAAACAAACAAACAAACAAACAAACAAACAAACAAACAAACAAACAAACAAACAAACAAACAAACAAACAAACAAACAAACAAACAAACAAACAAACAAACAAACAAACAAACAAACAAACAAACAAACAAACAAACAAACAAACAAACAAACAAACAAACAAAACCCGAACAAACTTATATCAAACTAACAGACAAACTAACTATCTACTCCGGTAACAAACTATAAACTAACTAGCTAACTATCTAGCTAAGTAGCTAACTATAGTAACTATAACTAATACTATACTTACCAACTAACGCTGTAACGGTTGACAAAGCTAAATTAGACTCATTGATTACATAACAATGCTCATAATGATATCATGACAATCATTGAGCACATTGTTCTTTGTTTGTTAGGGAGAAACAGAGAGGCTTCATGCGACAGTAAACAAAGTTCGAGATACTGTCGTAGGAGAAGACGCTCGACTATACAATCCATTCATCATCACATTAAGTATGTCGCCAATACATCTCGTCTATCCGATATTTTACCGAGGGGTAAGTAATGTTGAACATTTTACTACGAGGCCTGGTCGAGACTTGAAGCCCCGTTTACACTACGCTCAATTTTTGGTACCGTACCACTTTTTTGGGTTCTTGGGATACCTAAATAGGTAGTCCAAGAACCAAAAGTGGTACGGGTATAGTGTGAATGGGGCTTGAGGAATTCAGAACCTCATGCACGCAAATGAAAAATACAAACAGAACTCGGATGTTTCGAGTGAAGAGAGTCGGGAAGTTTCGAAGTTTTGTTTATATTGTTCAGGATTTGTATCCCCACCCTATACATATATGAAGAAAAATCTTCCGCAGAAAAAAAGTTTTGTAAAATGTGATTGGATTCTGAAGTACGTTGAAAACAAATTTATGTTTTTATATTAGACATTAAACAACAAACCTTTTGAAGAAATGTTTCCGTTGGGGAAATATAATTGTTACGCGGAGGAGCATCCCTGTGGAGCGTACTACGATTGGCGTGGCAAAATTATCTGGGACAGCTGGGTAGGTTTTCTGCAGTCTATAGTTAACATTGCTATCTTGCTTCATTCATATATATGTAGATAAATTGGTAAAGTTGGGCGGTGTAGTTGTTAAATAAATTATGTACCTATAACCTATCATCCGTTAGCCTGCGGGCAGCCCCAATCGGTATTGCTTGAAAAATTAACGATTTCCCGTATCCAGTATGAGCGCTGAAGAATAAATCATTGCCTTTGAAAAAATTTCGAAGAGCTTCTATTTGGTCATGATAAAAAGAATTTACTTTTAGAAGACAGCAAGCGATATTCACTGCTTCTGAAAACTTGTCTTCGTCAAATATAATGCGTTCCTTGCAATACGCCATATTGAATTTACATATTCACGCCCCTGCATATTTAGCGTATTAATTTTCTTGCATAAATTATTTTCCCCAAAAGCTGGAAAAGCGCGTAGCAAGCTATTCGGCATTGTTTCGCAGTCCCTTCCCTCGTTTACGTGGTATGGGGCTGCCCGCAGGCTAATCATCCGTGCGCTTGATGTTATTGCAAATAATGATGTTGTGTAATAAACTTCGCAGGTTTTATCTGTTTTTTTCTGCTGTAGTAACACAAGACCAACTGAGGCATGATCCTAGCTTAAATAATAATGGACCCCTGAAGAAAACAGTTTAGAACTGATAGAGCTATTCAATGTAAATCAAGTTAGTTTAGGTTTCCTTTTGTAGTAACACTGGATCAATAAGAGATGACTCTTACTGGACCTCTGAGGAGAACAGTTTAGAACTGATAGAGCTATCTAGTAGAAATAAAGTTAGTTTAATTAATCCGTTTTCTCCTGCATTAACGGCGGAAGAAAAAAAGGGATGGTACGTACTGGAAAAAAATTAAAATATTTTTAAATTTTGCACCTCTAGGAAAACTAGCTTAGAGCTGGCATATAGCTATCCAGTATAAATAACATAATTTTTTCCAGATTTGTTGATTTAAATGTAATCATAATTAAATGTCTAGGGATTCTGTTGCGAGTGTCAGAGAACTGGAATTTATGCTACGACAAAGATGTACGTTTTCGACCTGGCGATGAACAACTACTTTCGAGGCCAAATTGATTGTGACAAATACCTATCCTCGGCGCACTGCATGCGTTTTGATGACCTGTGGTGAGTCCTAACTTTAAAAAGTCTAATTCAAATTCAGATTGAATTTCAAGCTGAAACACAAAATTGAAACACTCCTATAAAACAGCAACACTTAAAACAAAAACAAAAACAAGAAAATTAAATTAAATCATTCAATTCTATTTATTTGCCACTAAATACAAAACCACAACATATCATGAAAATAATTCTGAGAACTGCTGATTAATATCTGTTGTTAGTGAAAACCAACTTATTGGACAATACTTGAATTGTTTATATCTTTGAAGGTATGACGTGCATGAAATTGATGTCTTTTCGTTCGACTTTACGATTTGGATAAAAGCTTACGACCAAGTGGAAAAATTTGAAAATAATAAGACATTGATTGAGTGGGTGGATGGAGGAGAGATTGAACTCAGTCCCACGAAGACAGGAGGTGTGGGAAAACATGGAAGGGTAAGAAAGTTTTGATCATTGTTCGCTTGCTTGTGGGATCTCTGTGGAAATGTTTCCTTTGTTCCACACACAAAGATTTCATCATGTTCCCTTATTCCCTGTTATATATTTTGCATGCTTTGTTCCCATATACCCATTGCAAGATATGCCTTGTTCTCCCTAGAAACCCCTGTGAACCCCCCCCCCCCACTTTGACTGGAAAAATAAGGTCTTAAAGGCACAGTTCAGCCTGTTGAACGATGGTTTTTAAGGCGCATTTCAGCCCTTTTAATTGAAAAAAACTAACTAGGAAAATCAATTAAGCATAATTCAAGATCACCAAACTTAATGTTTTTAACATTTTAAAACATTTATATTGTTAAAAACATCGAGTTTACTGATTTTGAATTATGCTTAATTGATTTTCCTAGTTAGTTTTTTCAATTAAAAGGGCTCAAATGCGCCTTAAAAACCATCGTTCAAAAGGCTGAACTGTGCCTTTAAGCTTGGTTTAAACTGTTAAAGTTTTATGTGATCACAATAGTAATTTTGCATAAGTAAATTCGACGTTTTGAAGTAATATTTCAAATGCGACTATGAGGACTGGACTAGATTTCAAGTCCGCGCAAGTTGATCACGTCCGAGGCGAAGCCGAGGATGGATAAAAATACGAGGACTTGAAATCTAGTCCAGTCCGAATGGACCTTTCCCCTTATAACTAAAATTTCGATCTAGACAAAAATTTCATCACAGCTTGAAAGAGCATCACAAAATTAGTAATATTCCAAAGTTTTGTTGCAAAATCTTGTAAAATGCGGATAATATAGCCTTGCGAAGTCTGCCGTTTTTCAGTCATTTTGTATTACAAACGGGAAATTGACATCCGATTCGGGTGTTGGGGCTGCAATTTCCCGTTTGTAATGCAAAATGACTGAAAATTGCAAACTTTGCAAGGCTATATTATCCTCATTTTACAACATTTCGCAACGAAACTTTGGAATATTGCTAATTTTGTGATGCTCTTTCAAGCTGTGATGAAATATTTGTCTAGACTTGCCTAGATCAAAATTTTGGTTATAAGGGGAAAGGTCTATCCGAATTGGAGGATTTGAAATGACATCTCATTTAATCCAATCCAAGGATTGAATCAATATACTTCACCAGGTATCCAGTGTTGTCATGTGAGCAAAATAAAGCAATATGGTTGGCTAATGTAAGAAATTCGTGAGTGAACTAACTCACTGTTCAATTTTACTGCCCGCCTTACTGGACCCTTTATCACTCTTATGGAAAACAGGTGAAGACTGGTAGAGCTTCATACACAAGAAAAGACTTAACATTCTGTATTTTAGATTGTGGCCAAGTACATCGGGAAAATGAAAGCAGGAAGAGAATATCCAAGATTGCAAGATCATTATTTGATGACACCGAACGCAGAATACATTCAATTCGGGAAGGAGTATCACCCACAGTTGAAAGTAAGAGCAAGCAAAAATGTTTAAAACAAATTTTTTTCACAAGTGCAAAATTTCGTTGCGTGTATCCTTGTATATCCATCTTCGTGAAACATGGTTAAGGTTACAGGACACCCTTTTTGGCGTTTTGCGGAAAATCGCTACTGCGCGCTCAATATCAGTCCGATTTTCATCAAATTTTCACCAAATGTTCTCCAGTGCATGCAAAATATGGTAAAGTTAATTGTGAAATTAACAAGCAATAAAATAATGTAAGAATTATTCAGGAAAATTTTAAATCGCTGTACCTTTACGCTTTTGAGTTGTGCTCCTGCTGGTTTTAAGTTATATTTATGAAAATATCATTTTTATACAGTAAAATAGTTGTTCTAAAAAATTGTGTTCGGAAATTTTTGTTTATTTCGTCATTCCGCTGATATGGCGATTTCTTTGGCGACTGCAATATATTTCTGAATTGTTTGAGTGAATTGCTCTTTATTTTCAGTTAAAATATCCAACATTAAAAAAAAGCTGAACACAATTTTGACACTGACGTATTTAGCTATGTCCTGTGAAAATTTGAGAAAAATTGGTTAAAACCCGCAGGAGCACAACTCGTTTGAAAATCAGTAATTACCGTAAAATTTTTCGTGAGAAAATTGAATTTGAATATTACATTTTCAATGTTTTTCTTATTGCAGCGAAATGTATTTTATTAAATAACTCTGCGAGTTTTCAACATTTTTCGTTCAAACTTGGTCAGATAGTAGAATTAGTCTAATGCTTTTATTGAAACCAATAAAAAAAATTTAGGCAAAATTAACACTCAAAGGTGTTCTGTAACCTTAAGAAACAATTAGGTTTCCTGGTTCCCTGCCATCAGGAAACATGGCTAGGAAACAATTTTCCTGGTTTCCCCACCTTTGGCCATTTGGGAAACACGGCTAGGAAATTATTTTTCTAGTGGTTTGCCCACAATCGGGAAACATGGCTAGGAAACAATATTACCGCAACGTTTGTCCAGACATTTATGTGATTATTTTAGCATGGCTACGAGGACTACCTCATCATACCAATGAGTGAAGTTGAAATGCACGAAAAATCCCCGAAATGTGACGTCATCGGTGTGTCATTCACAGCGTTCTCGCAACAGAGCACACACCACGGGAATGATGGTTATGGCTGCTATCAACCTCAAGGAACGTAAGTTCGAAGCAGAGCTGTTGTCTTAAAAAACACCAACAGTTTTATTAAGGTGACAGAGTCAAAACACTCTTTTATGTTTGTGACATTAGTCACGAAAACGAGGCTCTATAGCAAAGGGTGTATTCCTGCAATAGCTCTCCGAACATTGCAGCTTCCCTTTGGACACTTAGATTCCCCCTGTTGTGGACCAGGATACGAGATAGTTGTTATTGGACCTCTAGTGACAGCAGTTTAGGACTGATAGACCTTTCTTGCAATGAAATTGGATCAACAATGATCGAACCTTATTGAAGACGGTTTACAATTAATATAGCTAACCAGTATACGGCATATCAATAATATATAGCAGAAGTGAAGTTAAATTGAAGACGCGGTTTATAACTAATATAGCAAACCAGTGTATATCACTAGTATATAACAGGAGTGAAGTTAAAATAACTAAGCGGGATTTTTTGTAGATGTCTAAGAAATCAAATTCAAGATTATTTCATCGAGGACTCGGTAAGTGAAGGTTGGAAAGGGGTTGAAGAAATATTTTCAGGTGTATAACTAATAACTTTCATCTATGTACGAATACAATTAGCATTTCTATCGCACAAATTTGCATATGGCGGGATATGATCAAATACCTAGCTAATTACATACTTAGACTAGACTATATATTATTTTCATCAATCGCTTGTCTGATTCAGATGCGGCGGGAAAAAGGCGAGAGAACAAAATATTTCCCAGAAACTTACGGAAAAATAACGGGATTGAAAGAGCGTCTTGGATCCCGTGATCGTGTCGTAGAATTTGAATCTGGAGAAACGTCATCAGTTTTGGTTTATCTTGAAATTAGTGCTGATGATTTGATACTTGTTTATAACAGGTAATTTGCTACATATTCGCTAATTGATTGGTTAATTAGTATTCTAATTGTATTACAGTTGCATATTGCATACGAATTAAAGATAACTCGTTAGTTTAAATACTATTATTTTCACTAAAGGGCAGGAGGCGTGATTGTCAAAGCATTTGCAGAAGGATTTGAGTCGCAAAGTCGTAATGGTTTGGCGACGGTGGTGGTTCAAAATACTGGATTTGTTACCGCAGATTTTTATGTAAGTATAGACAATAAATAGAGAAGTTCATCCACTACCTTTCACTGACTTGGTACGCATCTGATTGGTTAATCGGATAGTTCAAATGCATTTGAATGGTTAATCGGATAGTTCAAATGCATTTGATTGGTAAATGGTCCCTTAATGGTAGCGGAAGTCAAATCTGAACTTCTCCAATACATGTTCAAAAAAGTATGTAGGCGAAACATGAGCTTTCCATCTCGGGAAAATGGGCCTTGATTTCTTTCGCCCCAGTTGGATTGAGAAGAATTCCTACAATTTGATTCTAGCTACAAAACAACGCAGACGGGTATTCCGGTTGCAGTAACATTGTAACAATAAGGGAAAAGGGATTCTCACCAGACTATTAGAGGGAACAGTTTAGAATTGGGGAATTGTGATGGAGCTTTCCAGTACAAACAGAGTTAGTTTAGTTTACAACTTACACACAATGTTAATATGCGCGCTATAGCCAATGATTTATCGACGGCATCCCTCCAAATTAGCTCTATCCTATTTTCGACCAACCAACCTCCCAGATTGAGATAGTAATATTCTATGTTTCACAGGTGAGCTTGGAATACTGTTCGAATGGTATAAATCCAGGACATGAAAAAACAGCTTCCATCAACCCGCAAACAAACCATCAATTTCAATTTACACTCGAATCTTATAGACGAGAAGGCGGAGCATTTTCATGCACTGGTATGGACTTTATAATATTTAGATTTCACACATCAATACAGTGCAGCAGGAATAATAAACATAATTATTTTCAAGTACAGGTTGACAACATTCTGTTGCACAATAAAGGAAGCCTAGCTCATTTTAAAACTTAAAATACCGTTTCCGTTTTAGCGAATCTATACGACGCGAGACGACAGTCGATTGATTCAAGTATCATCAGTGTTAATACTACCAGTACATGTGTGTGTATTTTGAGATGTGGCTGTTCTGTAAGTATTGGCTTGTCTTTGAATATCCTTTGCAAAGGTGTAGAAGGAAGGGGTATCCTTTGCAAAGGTGCGGAAGGAGGGGGGAGTATCCTTTGCAAAGGTGTAGAAGGAGGGGGTATCCTTTGCAAAGGTGCAGAAGGAGGGGGAGTATCCTTTGCAAAGGTGTAGAAGGAAGGGGTATCCTTTGCAAAGGTGCAGAAGGAGGGGGGAGTATCCTTTGCAAAGGTGTAGAAGGAGGGGGTATCCTTTGCAAAGGTGCAGAAGGAGGGGGGGGAGTATCCTTTGCAAAGGTGTAGAAGGAAGGGGTATCCTTTGCAAAGGTGTAGAAGAATGTGTACGTGTGGGAAAATTCCCTCGAGAAATTGGACTCCACGAAAAGGTTTGTATTATAGCTGTGATTAACTTTGGTTTTAGTGCACAGATCAAGAGAACTTCGTGTGTGTGAATGAATCAGATATAACATTTGACCAAGGCAAACCACCAACCTACACTGACTTTATGGACAGTATTTCCGATACTTTGGGCGTGATCTTTGAGACAGTGGGAGACGTGGCAAAAGTGGCTTTCTCAGCAGTGAAAGGTGTTTGGGAGCTGATGCCCCATCTGGACAAAGTTTGGTCCTATCTCACTTTGGTGTTTATCGTAGTTGTGCTGGTAATTATTCGAGTGTTGTGTGGTTTCCTACCTAAAGGTGTGTTTAAGCTAATGGCGAAGAAGACAATTAAAGCGATGAGAAGTCCCGACAAGCCACCGCCAGCTGCTCCGACTGTTGTAGTTATACAGAGAGAAAGTGATAGCGAAGTAGATGAAGCGAAAAGAACTCAGGAGTTTTTGTAAGTTCATTCTTTTCTTCTAATTCCCGACCGTAGAATTTTCTATGGAATAGTAAAATCTTCCGGGCAGGTTAGACAATCTCATATACTTCGAGTAGAAAAAAGTCTTTCTGCAGGTAAGGGGCGGAGCACTATATTTTGCCGCGTTTGACATCATTATAAGAAAGATCTATTGAGATATCACTACTCAACATATTTAACATAGCATTATTTCATTTCAGAGGAGTAAGTGAAGAGAGCGGGGAAAGAAGGAAGATGACAGATTTCATATTTGAATGGTTCTTTTTCTTTATCCTACCCTTCATGTTGTTATTGAAAGGACTTAAACCAATATGGCGGAAAACGCTCGGACCTTGCTTTAATGCTGGACTCGACTGCCTTGGGAAACAGGTTGCAAGCCTTTGGAACACGTTTTACGCTTCAATTAAAGAGAAGGTATCAAACAAACAGCGGAAAGAAATTGCTGAGAATGAATACGATATCTGTGAATCTGGAGACAAAAGAGGGAGTGAAAGTAGTGTAACTGGAAATCATGAAAGTGAATATGATGTTACAGGAAGGAATGCTACCGGCAACAATGTTAACGGAAGTGACGCCACCGGAAGTAATTGCAACGGTAATGTACCGGGAAATGATGTGAGAGGTATTTATGTTACAGGAAGTGGCATTGACAGAAGTAATGTTACCGTAAGTGATATGAACGAAAGTCATGTTACCGCAAGTGACGTTAGCAGAAGTGATGTTACCGGAAGTAATTTGGGGAGATTTACCGGAAGTCATGAGAGTGGAAATAGTATTACCGGAAGTGATGACGCCAGAAGCGGCATAACCATAAGTAATATTGGAGAACATGTTTATAATACCACATGCGACGATACCGGAAGTGATGTAACTGGGAGCGCTGTTACCGGAAGTTATGGTAACGAAAGTGATGTTACCGTAAGAGATGACGCTAAAAATTATGGCAGTGCTTCTGGTATCAGCCAAACATCGCGTTCCACCATCAGCGAAACGAATGACAGATTGTACCACTAGGAAAGTGATATATTAGCAAGGAATATGAGAAATTAGCTACCTAGATATATCATAAAGTAAATAATCTTTTCAAATACATGGGATTCAAACTATAATCGTGTTTTAACTTTTTTGACAACTCAACTAACTGTTATAACACTGGTTTATCCACTTTTCTTACCGGAAATCTTGACAGATTAAGCGATCATGAATATATAAAAATTCGAGAATTTCAGCTTATCACCATCACAGTTCTGACTAATGCATTACATAATAACAAAGCAACTTGAACTCTCTTCTGAAAAGATGAAAAAAATAAAAGATAAACATTAGGCCACATAAAAAAATTACTTGTTTAGCGTCCCCGCCCGACCTGATAAAAATCTCCGACCGTCAATTTTTTAATTTTTTTTTTTAAATCCGTCCGAGTTTAGTGCAAGAACTCTCTATAAAAAAGACTGTTTTACTCGAAAAAATGGTGAATTTTATTCTTCTCGGAGCTATGTATAATACGTTTACACAAAGTATTTCCTTCCTCGCAGCTAAAGTGTTCGCGCGTGACCGCCAAACAGTAATCATTTCTGTTTTATTAAAAACATGAACGGTATTAAAAAAACATGAACGGATTTTGAGTTTTGATTATGGTAATATACTGGATTTTCTGCATTTAGCAGAATTTTGTGTTGCATATATATATATATATATATATATATATATATATATATATATATATATATATATATATATATATATATATATATATATATATATATATATATGAAGGTTCCTTGTGGATCGATGGAATTTCAACAGACATAAAATGTTGTTATATTTAATATCTAAACGTTTCGCCGATCAAGGCTTCTTCAGTGGATAAAAACTTTACGGTAATATTACACACCCTACTTTTATACTGTACATCACTAATTAAAAATTCCTAGTATATATATATATAGAGAGAGAATAATACATGGGTGCGCGGAAATACCAGATTTATTTTGAGTGTTGAACATGATATCTCACGAGTGAGCGCAGCGAACGAGTGAGATATCATTTTCAACACGAGAAATTAATCTGGTATTTCCAAGCACCCATGTATTTTTCTGTTTATTATATAAAGGACAGTCTTTGAAAAGCGATAATTTTTACAGAAAAGCGATAATTGAAAGCGATAATTTTCACATGTGAGATTATCATGAATAATCTCACATGTGAGATTATCACTTTTGTCAGTGGTCGAAATCTCTATAAAGCACTATGAAACTTTATATAACAAGACGCTCGAAAGAGCGTTGACTCGCTGGGGCTAATGGGTAGACTTGGTTCAAGTCCGTCTCTCAGCGCAAGCGGTCAAAAGCTAATGGGCTGCCTATAGTGACACACTTGTCAGATCACAGTGATGGTACATTGGTACTACAATCATATGGCCAATTGAAGAGTTAATTGTGATCTGTCCCCTGTTGCAAAATTGCGGTGTCCCACCGATGTGTCAAGTTTGGCACCGCTACCTGACAGCAGACGGTTTGGGGGGAGGAGTTTGTTCCGAAACAAATGCTTCCACTGCCTATCTGAAAATTCCTTGCCCGTCTAAATCGCTGACTGAGACCGACTATCTCTGGTTTAATATGCGTCCAAGTGACCCAACAAGGAAAAAAATACCATCGTTCGAATCGGCGTACGAAATTGTACTTACGGATACCAAATTCATTACTGAACAGCAGTATTCTGACGATATATGACCTTTGAAAGTCACGCGAAATTGTATTGTTGACAAATGTCACAAATCGCTCTCAAAATTTTATATATTATTCAGCTATTTAAAAATGCAGCACGTTTGCTCCTTGATTTTCCTTGATAACTTTCCTATCGTTGGTTTTCTCCTTTTCGGCCGTATACGAATGGGTTCGTCTCACTTTTATCTTCATTTCGATATTGTTTTGATCCGAGAATTGTTTAATTTGAAGGTTTTAAGGCGAAGTTTTAACCATGCGTGTCAGCGTGTGGAACAACTGTCCGCCGACAGGAATGTAGCGAATACGATAAAATATAACCTTTACATGTAGCACAGCTTGTAGGGGGAATCGCATGAAAGTTTTATTTGTAAAGCACCGCATTTAGTTAGTACTGTGACTGGTCTACTCTGTTCTTACAAAAGCATAGTTAGCAGTCTTATATCGAGTTTATATTTCATACAATTGTTCCTGTGCATCGCCATCGGCGATCGCTGTCTCTTACTTTGTATTTCTATTTTTGTCGGGCTATAAGATGTCATTTTGACCGCTTAACTGGATTTATTTGGCATTAACACATCTCCAAATTCATTGTTCTTGTTGTTGAATCCTCAGTGCAGTAAAATGTCAGTTTTAAAAGAACGTAAACATGTTCATACTGGTTAAAATAAACAGCAGCTTTGGATTTTTTAGTAATATTTTGAATTTTTCGCAATACTTAGGGTTATTTATGGATAATTTGGGTAAAAATTGGCAGGAGCCAAATGGATAATTTAGGTAAAAATAGGTAGCTCATTAGTATTCTATTTTGTGGCTATCAATCGGAGAAAAATCAGAGCCGAAACCTATACTCGCCAGGACACAGGTGCTCCAGCGAGTAATAATTTAGAAATTAGAATTCCTACCATTTATATACGATATACTTCATGTAATTTAAACATTACAGCATTACGCCGACAGTTTCCGAATGCGTGACGATACTGTTTCTGGATATGGCACTGGGATATGATATAGATATCAAAAATTTATAAAAACATGTTTGTAGCATGAAGAAAGCACGAGATTGAAACAGTTTAAATAAAATGCAAGCTAAATAAAGAAGTTTTGACATGATACAAAACAAGACAATTTCACTTACAAGGGTGACAAGGTAATTTATAGGATTATAGTTTATTCAGTTATACTGTATAAATATATTGTGTGTTTCTCTTGTGGGTTTTTTGGAAATCAAATATTTATTATATTTTGCAATTTTAACTCGACATAAATTAATGATATTAAAGTTTAAGACATGTGTAGTGCATGCCCCTTAAGTAGAGTATATTAACTGTTTACAATATTAATTGTGGTATATAATGTAGCCATGAATGACCACATGACCCCACAAGATGAACCCCAATGACTTCAAAATAGAGAATGGATGAAAAGTTCATAAATATTGAGCTTTATATGTGAATCAAGTTAAATACAATAATTAGTTAACCTAGCTTTATATAAAATGTACATACATGTTCTAATAATTGTATTTTGCTTCATACAATGCATATGTGTGTGGAAACATTACATTATTATTTAGCTCACTCCCCACATTGGGGCTTTTCAGTGACCGATTACATCAAGTACTATAATTACTTATGTTAACCTAGACTATTTATCTTTACAACAATGAGAATATGAATTACTTTCCTAACTGTGTTTATATCCTAACCCACCCTGCCAATTTTTCCTTGTGGGAGGAAACCGGAGCAAAATATAAAATTCAATTCCTTTGAAAACACATAAATTGCAATCCCTAAAATTTAAAATTTTTTCTTAAATCGCCTTAAATCGCCTAAAATCGTATTAAATTGCAGTGCTTGAAAGTCCCAGTTTTTCCTTAAATCGCCTAAAATCGCCCAAAAATCGCATTATATCGCAGCGATTTAAGGCGATTTACTGCCCCAGAGTAGGCCTTACAATGGTATAGTGAGTTTCAATGATTGTGATTGTGATTGTGATTGTGATTGTGATTGTGATGGTAAGGGTGATCATGTGACTGTAGGTGATTGCATCCAAATATGGTGTTAGTGGTGTAGGAGCTTACAAGACAGGGGCGTTTGGCAATTAGTGATACATAAGGGATAAAAATAATGATAACACCGTGCAGGGTTTGATTTTTGTTTAAAATATATGAATATACAATAATAACTAAAACATGTACACATATAACAAAATCAAAACAGAGATTAGTAAATGAATGATACGATATGACCAATAGATAGCTATATAGCTAGTTCTGGTGTGGATTTTGCTACGTAGAGGATCCAAGTTCACATTATTTTCAGAACTCCTAAACTCTCCTTTCTTCTCCTCTACAAATTCTATATTTCCCCTTTTAAAAATCCTGCTGAAGAAGACTGTTAGGTCGAAACGCGTGTAGGGTTGCCTTTCCTACTCAATTTCAATCTCTCACTCTTATATCCTCACCTTTTATGGAGTCCCATAAAAATTTCACCTACTTTAGTTTCTACATATAATCGTAGTTTCATAGGCCTAGTTTTTTTACGTACATGTTCATCATCGGAGTCGGAGTAAAGAAATCAGTGAAGAACAACCATTTTTTGAATACCTCAGCAAAAAGAGTTAGCTGAACATCATTCACATTGTTTTTTTATCAGTTATGCGGCGTAAGCGAGATATACTATATACCGAGCCAAGGATTCGAGCTCGGCGTAAGTAATTCTCTGGCAATTCTCTTGTTGATTGCAATTAAAAATAGCCAGCGGGAGAGTCGAGAGGGACAGGGAGGCCGTGTTCACCAATCGTCATTTTGTCCCGGGACCCGTGGTTGGCTCTCGCCGGCCTTGTTTACCCCTGAAGAATTCCCAGCTCAAAACCTTTTACCCCTGAAGAATTCCAAGCTCAAAACAGTTTACTCCTGAATAATTATTCCAAACTCAAAACAATTTTCCCCTGAAGAATTCCAATTCAAAACACTTTACCCCTGAAGAATTCCAAGAGGGCACAGATATTATGGAATAGCCTATTTATACTGTGAATACCATTATATACTCAATTATATACCTGATTCGTTATTACATATCTGGTATAAAGTGTCCCTACTAAGGATATACATACATAATTCATAAACTGTATATGCGCACGAAGTCTCGCTTTAATATATTAATGAGTTTTACTGTAATAAACCTTTTAAAGTTTCCATTGATAGATAGGCCTCCAGTATCGTTTGGTAAAACAGACTATAAAACTTCTAAAATGTCGATTACAGTATACGATAAAGATTAAAGTTGATTTAAATATTGATAACTCACAGCGACAACATTAATCCCATTATGCAAGTCTAAAGTAGTAAAGAAGCTGGATTATTCTTCAATAAAGCCCTCAATGGGCAATGCTAATGAAAGGTCTAATATAAGATTTATAATGTACCCGTTGTAAATTACTGTATACACAAAATATGAAATAATTTATATAAAGTACAATACCAGTGTCTGGTGCATATATCGTCTAGATATTCAAGTTGACCGCACGCACGGAAACGCACGGAGGAGTCTTGGCGTTTGTGTGATAAGAGATAGCTAGTTATACTTCGACATAATCCTTCTTGATCGTTGAGTTTCAGCAATGTAAATGAAAGGAATTTTATAGTCGATAACGGGTTTTAATCCTGTGTTTTACAATCAAAATAGCACTATGTTTACGCATGTTGGCGATGTTTGGGAAATCAAAGGCTCCCGTTATAAAATAAATCCTTTGTTTTGAAAATCGGACAGGATACACTTCAACTATAAACAACCATATCGTTCGTTTAATACCGTTTGATCGAACAGTCGGTGTAGA
Source organism: Paramuricea clavata (assembly GCA_902702795.2). Lineage (NCBI taxonomy): Eukaryota > Metazoa > Cnidaria > Anthozoa > Malacalcyonacea > Plexauridae > Paramuricea > Paramuricea clavata. The sequence goes on from CACRXK020001564.1 coordinate 51,418, forward strand.
ACTGTATTGATGTTTCTACGGCGATATGTGCTAAACTTCGCAAGCCAGGCGCGTGTGGAGTGTTTTCCTTTCAAGTGAAAGCTTCAAGCTAAAAATGCTGACTATGCACTAATTTTTACTGACGAGTGGAGACGTGTTGGTGAGCAGAAAATATTGGATTTTTCTTTTGTTTCGATGTATTTTCCACCATCAAGGGAATATATACAGACCACCTCATGGAATTATACATATTGGGGGTTTATATTTCGTTATATCGTTAATATTCGTCAAAATACAACCATATTTCGGTCTTGTATTACATGTATCAATTTTCATGTATGATGTAAACATGATCGAGTCGAAATGTGCTCGAAGTGGCCGCTGTGATTCGAAACATCATGGGTTGTTGTACAGATGACCTGTTTCAACACGCGCTTGTAAAGTCACTTCAAAGACTGGACAAATCCGGACTGGAAATTAAAGAGAAGTAATTCGAAGCTTTATCGTCTATCGTATGTATATAGACCCCTATATAAAAGGAACAAGAACATGTGACATGTCTAAACGGCGGTGTGTGTCTGTTTACTGGGTTGCAACAACGGCAATAACAATGAATCACCTAACATTTCAAGAAAATATACATTATAGATAGATGTCATGCATGACCCCATGAGTTTTGGATTTGAATTGCTAGATTTAAATCTATGTTATGTATACAAAATCATGCGTGCGTAAATTTGAGCAAAAAAGCACAAGGTGTTTGTTTGGTCATATGCCCATCATGTAGTATGAATATTGAACACCGTTTTATATAGCACGTTTAAAACGTTATTTCCATGCCGGATAATCCTGAATCCTTCACCAATTACATGCGTGGCAAATGACGAAAAATAATTATGTAAAATAATTAACCTAATATATCTTTAGCTGTATGGCCCAATGTATGTTCATTGTTTCAGGGAAATTTTTGTGTTCAGATTAAAGTATAACAATATTTTCTGCATTCCAATATATTTTCTACATGCAAGTGCGCCTTCTGTTTCAGATAGGGGCCCAAATCATTTGAGGCCGAATGGGATAGTCAATGATTGGAGGGTAGTGTTAGCAAATTTGACTCTCTTACATAATGTCAAGTTATCACTGGTCAATTTTTAAATTTCTTACAATTTCACATCAGGGAGTTTATTGCCCCCCCCCCCCCCCC